>JARBWK010000068.1:0-110303 GCA_030556195.1 Anolis apletophallus
AAGTTTGGAGGGGGACAGAACATGGATGATGGGACTTGCAGTACCTTCCCTCACTTCCCAATCCTGCTACAAACCTAATCCAATGACTGATCAACACCAAATCTGGCACACAGAGCCCGCATGACCCACTCTACAGCCTGGTGCAGTTTACTGTGAGACGGACCACAGATGATGGGACTTGAAGTACCTTCACTCACTTCCAAAAAACAATGCATCCCTCATCCATTCACCAATACAGACCAAACTTAGCACACAGAGCCCCCATGACCCAATCTACATCCTACTACACTTGGGGGGCAGAGATGATGGACTTGCACTACCTTCAGTAATTTCATGATACCACTGCAACTCCCAATAATGATGGATCAAGACTAAACTTGGCACACAGAGCCCCCCTGACCCACTCTACATCCTGCTGCACTTCTCAAATGACCCGGGCAGGGCCGGGTCCCCAAGCTAGTACCTTTATAAAGCGGAATGTTTGTATGTATGTGTGTATGCGGAGGGCGGAAGGGCGGATATGTGGCAGCCACTTTCACAGGCCACAGCGACCAGCGCGGGTGATGGACCTGCACCAAAATTGGTACACATAACCCCCCTAACCCCCTTTACGTCTTGGTGCGGTTCGGGGGACATGACCCATGGATTATGGGATTTGTAGTACTTTCAAACACTTTGGTTCCCACAGACCACTGAGGCCACCAAAAGGACCAATACAGACCACACTTACCACACACAGCCCCCTTGACCCACTCTACGTCCTGGTGCAGTTTGGAGGAGGGTGGACCATGGATGGGACTTGAAGTACCTCTACTCACTTCCCAAGTGTGCTGCTACCCTCATGCAATCACTGATCGAGACCAAACTTGGCATACATAACCCCCATTACTGCCTTCATGTCCAGGTGAGGTTTGGGGGAGGACTGACAATGGATGATGGGATTTGTAGTACTTTCACATCCCTCTGTTCCCACAGACCACTGTGGCCCCCAACAAACACTGATAAAGACTACACTTGGCACACAGAGCCCCAGTGACCCTCTCTACATACTACTGAAGTTTGGAGGGGGCCAGAACATGGATTATGGGACTCACTTTCCAAGACTGCTACAAACCTAATCCTATGACTGATCAACATGAAACCTGCCACACAGAGCCCTCATTACCCACTTTGGAGGGGGCCAGAACATGGATGATGGGACTTGGAGTACCTTCCCTCACTTTCCAAGCCTGCTACAAACCTAATCCAATGACTGATCAACACCAAACCTGGCACACAGAGCCCTCATTACCCACTCTACATCCTGGTGCTGTTTTGTATGAGACGGACCAGGAATGATGGGACTTGAAGTACCTTCACTCACTTCCTAAAAACAATGCAACCCTCATCCATTCACCAATACAGACCAAACTTAGCACACAGAGCCCCCATGACCCAATCTACATCCTACTACACTTTGGGGGAGGGTGGACCAGAGATGATGGGACTTCCACTACCTTCAGTAATTTCATGACACCACTGCAACTCTCAATAATGATGGATCAAGACCAAACTTGCCACACAGAGCCCCCATGACCCACTCTACATCCTGCTGCACTTCTCAAATGACCCGGGCACCGCCGGGTCCCCAAGCTAGTAAGATATAAACGCTGCCCTCTCCCCACCCCTTGTTCAGTAAAGATGGACACTGTTTCACTGCCAGGGGCCTCTCAGTTGTTGTTGTCTATTCCTGCACTATTCGTTTCCGACACTTCGTGACCTCATGGACCAGCCCACGCCAGAGTTCCCTGTCGGATGTGGCCATTTTTCCCAGTTCCTTCGAAGTCAAGGATCACCTTCATCCACCTTGACCTTGGTCGGCCCCTCGAAGGGAGAGGTGAGTAACATATGCTCCAGAGGCTCCCTGTTCCTCAGCCCAGCCTGGCTTTTGATTCTGTCTCCTTTCTTTCTGAGGGAATGGGTGACTTTTCCCTTCACATTCAAAGGCTGGCTTCTTTCTCTAGATAAAGCTTTACCTCGCTACCACCCATTTCACAACCGTTCACTCTTTTTTATTTCTCTCCCCAACCTCCATCTCTCTCCTCCCATGCTCAGTTAAGGTTGGATTTTTCTGCTCCGACGTAGAAGGTCCTGTAACTAATGTCAGAGTGCTAAAGAGATTGTTACGGTTTTGCATGACAAGGCTGGAAAGAGACAAGATAGTGACTGTAAAGAAAAAGGGGAGAACAATAACGAAGGCAGAGAAGGGAACATTCACGTAACACCACACTTGAGAGAGTGGATATTGCCTCCCAACCATCCCAGTTTGTGAGGAGTGAGGAAAGAGCTGCTGATAAATCGAGATGCCGCATTAACAGAGACTTCTTGGAAACACCATTCTGTGGACGGTCCCTTTGCTCTGGTTCTAATACTAATTCTTCCCAGCGTTTACAGGGGAGATGAAACTTCTTCACATATGAGAATTAAAGGAAGTGGCAGTGGATATATTTACGATTTCCTAACATTTAGGGTGGAATAAATCTACAGCGTGTTTCAAGAAGATGAACTCAATGTGAAATAGCTAGATTTCTGCAATTGCAAGCCTACCATAAATGACACTCACCACTTGAAAGAGAGGGGCATAGAGTTGGATTACTGCTATATGCCTCTCCCAGTGCACAAAAAGTCTCGAGCCCCGAGCATTCACAAGCACAGAACATAGAACACATTATGTTGCAGGTCACCATCTTGCGATTGACTGAGGCTAGGGGCTGTTTGTGTGCTGGGAGAGGCAGCGTAGAGAGCTTAGCTTCAGACATGCATACGCTAGGCTGCCTGGTTGGGAGGAAAAACACAGTTGAATACCACACAGATAGTAAGATGTATAGCCGCACCTGCATATCTGAATCCAGGGGAAGTTTGTTCTGTTTAATTATCACAACAACAAGAATATTTATTACAGTCCATAGACCCATCAGTAAACAAACATTCATTTTCCATTCTCCCATCTCAGGAGAAGATCATTGTACATCGACATGGTTTCATATAATACCCCTATCAAAGCCTTGTTGCCACTGTGAGGAATTTTGCCACTATGAGAGTCACCCTGTGGCACTTGTCCTCTAAAAGAGATCTCACAATCCTCCGCATATGAGGGATGGCTGGTCAAGCGGGGCAGGACTGGGTATAAAAGTTGTCCACGTTGCACTGTGTAATAGCGGCCCTGCAATAAACTGTATTGTGTTGTGTCTATTTCATTTCCTCCTCAGGGGCATAGTCTTTGGGAGCAAGGAATTCCAGACAGTCTGCCCTCTTAGCAGCTCCGAAGGAAATACGTTGAATTTCGCCTTTGTAAAGAGACCAGTTGCGGAAAGGGTGTGTGGTCTGCTTGGGCTTGACTCCGGTTATGGAAGTCTTCCCACTGGAGTCCCAATTGGTGGTAATGTTGCAGTTGCTCAGGCACCAATTCAACACATTATTCTTCACAAAGGTTTGGGCGTCTAATTGGTTTTACCAAAACCCTTCCATACACCTGGTTTTATTTATTTACATCATTATTTATTTACATTATTTACTTTATTTTATTTTATTTTTTATTTACATCATTTATATTCCGCCCTTCTCACCCCGCAGGGGACTCAGGGCGGATCACAACCCACATATACAAACATTCAATGCCATTGACATACAACATATATATATATATATATATATATATATATATATATATATAAAGGAGAGACGGTCGTGCAAAGGACTTTATGCACGGCCAAACTACGCCCCCCAGAAACGCCAATCCAACGAGACACAATCCCACAAACCACAAGGTATTGCCATCACACAAAAAACCCACCTTCCTACCTTCCAACCCCCAAAATCAGCCCCCAAAAACCGCCCATTGGCTCCGTTCTGCGCTGGCCACAAGCGCAGAACACAGCGAGAGCCATCGCGCAGGCGCACTCCAACCCCCACCACCCCACAACGCAGGACACAGGCTAAGCAAACACACTGCGCACTCTGACTCCCCCAACCCATCCCATCCCCTCTCCCCCACACCAGCAACTTCACCGCCACACCGGCGGCGACCAACCGCCTCCTCCGCCGCCTCACAGAGGGAGACCCGCAGCCGCTCTCCAAAGCATCGGTCGCTTCTGGGGCTCTCGGGAGCAGCACTGAAAAGACCCCAGAAAACTACAAAAAACATGGCGCCCGAACAGCTTCCGGTCCGGCCTAAAGGCTCCGGCGACGGAAGTCGATCCGTCAGGAAAGGGTCCCGGCCGAAACTGACACCCAAACAATGCCGAACATCAGTTTCCGACCCGGACCTTTTTCCTGACGGAATGACTTCCGTCGAGCCTTTTCGACGGACAGGAAGCTGTTCGGCCGCCATGTTCTTTGTAGTTTTCTGGGGCATTTTCAGAGCTGCTTCCCCGGAGAGCCCCAGCCCCTCCTGGCCCGAAGTGCCACAAGAAAATATGGCAGCCGCCACGGACGAGGCGTGGGACGCTGCCCGCCGCTACTGCCCTCCGGATGGCAGAGGTGAAAAGGAAAGGACCGGGTCGCTGCATATATAGACAGACATAGAGGAAATTTAACATTCCAGCTTCTGGCCACTGGGGGGAGCTGTCACATTCCTTTGTTCGTCTTGTGTACTTCCTGGAGATTTATGGCCTCGTAAATCACTTAAATTTAGCCTCCCCACAAAGTGGTACCTAAATTTCCTACTTGACAGATGCAACTGTCTTTCGGGTTGCAAAGGTCGACAAGGAGCTACACAATTTTGGTCGAGAGCTCACCCCGACCCGGGCAGGCATCGAACTCATGACCTTTTGGTCAATAGAGATCTTATACAGCTGACACCCAGCCAGCTGAGTCACATTCTCGGTGGTTTTAATTTTTAAAAAATATTGTAATTCTCTTAATATGGCTAAATATGTTTTAAGTTTTAAAACCATTTGCATCATTTCCCTTTGTTTCCTCGGTTGTCCTGGATGCCCTTCTCAGATCTCTATACAGAGACTGGAATATTCAAAGCTCCAGGAAGTCATCACACAGACATCAAACACGAAGGAAGTAAAACACAAATGCCACAGTCCCACCCGAGGCCCCAAGAAAGTTCCCAAAGGAGGTTTAGGTCAAGAGGAGAAGCCGTAATAGTTCCTAAAACATGCCACCTTGGAATAGAAAATCAGCTGAGAGAAAAAGAAGGGAGATTGTTCTCTGTATCAGAAAGACTAAGGGACCCATATATTATTAGTATGTTGTATATTTCTAACATAAGCCCTGCCTTGAGGACCCTCAGTGATTGGGATTATTTTGGAACTAACTTCCACCAGAAAGCTGCTGACTGGGATCCTGCATTTTGAAACAGGAATCCCCCAGTGAGGGAGCCTTACCAAGAGAGTCCACCATCCCACGAATCTCCTCCATGACCTGCTCGTGCAAGGCTTTCTGACCCGGATCCAGGAGAGCCCACTCCTCCAAAGAGAAATGGACATCCACGTCCTCAAAGGCGATTGGGCCCTGGTGGGAAAAGGGAAATACAGGCAATCAAGAAAAATAATTACAAAAACCTCTTTGAAATGATTGAGGTTTCTGTTGGTTCAGTCTTTTCTGTTTCACAATGGCTTCAAACTACAGGAAAGGAGATTCCACCTGAACCTGAGCAAGACCTTCCTGACTGTGAGAACTGCCCTGGAGTCTGGTGGAGGCTCCTCCTTTGGCAGTTTTAAACAGAGGCTGGATGACCATCTGTCGAGGGTGCTTTGAATGCAATTTCTGTGTTGGACTGGATGACCCACGAGGTCTCCTCCAACTCTAGGAGTCTATGATTAAGGCTGTGACCAATGGCCCCCAGGCAGCTCCAGCCCTCCTCTCCCAGGAATCCTTCTGCTCACCTGGTTCAGTTCCACTCCCTCACAAAGCGGAAGGAGCGACGGTGGATTCGGCAGCGACATCGTTCCAGCCTCTAGGAAAGAGATAACAAGGTGCGGAAAGTGGTCACATAAGTATGTCTCAGAGGTAACAACAAGGGTCCAAAAAAGAAACCAATGAGGAAATGACCCCATGAAGACAGGAACGTTTTAGAGTTTGGGCCATTTATTCTCAAGCAGTGATTTAAGGAGCTTGTGTTGGAAGGAGTCCTGGGCTTCGTATTTCAACGGACTCAAGTTATTCTTTTTTGCCTGTTTGTCTTCCAGCTCAGTTTCAAGGCTCATATTAGCTCCAGGTTTCACCCGGGAACATACCGTACGGCTGATCTTTCAGTCCCACCCAACAGTATGCAAATGTAGAAATTAAACAATAAAGAAAACTCCAAATCACACTGAAATGACACCTTTTGCAACCAAGTCATACCTATATACTCCTTACAAGCCGAAACGATCCTACATGTAGGCCTTCTCTAGCTCAAACTGATTGTGGATGTACTACAATCCCCAGAAGGGGGATCTGCATTGACATAAAACACTACAACTCCCAGAAGGGTTCCTCCTTACCCTCTAAGGCTGCAGCCCCATCTCCTTCCTGATTGAACTCCTTCTGCTGGAGGCTCTGGGTGGTGCCTGAGTGAGATTTTGCTGATTCAGAGACATTGGGGTGGACTTCAATGCAGTTATTTTGCACCTGGAAGAACACAGAGTATTCCAGAAGTAGTATGATGAATTTTTTTAAAAAAACCATAGAGCTATTTTCAAAAAACGTGCCAAGACATACGGATGGCCCTCAAAATGGCCAGAATGAACTGAGCTCACCGTCTCCTCTTCCTGCGTCTTCTCTGCCTGGCTCAGGAGGAAGCCTTCTGCCAGGGCCACCGCCTGGGAACTGGTCTCTGCCCCACATTCCCTCACCCAGGACGACATCTCGGAGGGAAGGAGAGCCAGGAGCTGCTCAAAGACCACCAAGTCCAACATCTCCGCCTTGGTGCGCCTTTCTGGTTGGAGCCACTGGCGGCAGAGAAGGTGCAGCCGGCTGCAAACCTCCCGAGGTCCTGACGTCTCCCTGGAGCCAAAGCCCCTGAATCGCTGGCATAGGAAATCTGGAGTGAGCACTTCCTCTGGCAGGCTCTCCTGGGTGGCTCTCTCCTCGAAGGCTCCACTCGGCTTGGCCTGAATGAGGGAAGGGCCTTTTCCCAGGTTGGGCTCAGAAGAGTCTTTCCCTCCCATCTTCTCAGGAAGACCTTGCGCTGTTGCCAGGATCTCCTGCAAGGCAAAAACATTGGGGAAATTACTGAGGGTAGAAAGAAAGGGGCAGGAAAAGCAAGCAAGGTGTTTGATGGGATAGAAAGAAAATGGGGGAAACAACCCCAGTCCCGTTTTAGCCTATCTCGGTGGCCATAACTGATGCTACTTTTGAGTCCTTATACAACACAAGATATTTCTGTGTCCAGAGCAAACAAGGCAGCACCTACTTATTCTGGGCATAAACTCTAGTTTACACCAGCAGTTCCCAAACTTTTTGCTCAAAAAGACCTTCAGAAGATTTCTTTTTCTTCCACACGAAACCCTAACTCTGTCCCTAAGTACTGTGAACCCGCAAAGTTATTCCTTTTTTCATCTACTATTGTTGAAGGCTTTCAAGGCCGGGATCACTGGGTTGCTGTAGGTTTTTCGGGCTGTATGGCCATGTTCTAGGAGAGAAAAGATTGTAAATATAGCGACAAAGCTTTGGTTTGGTACAGGAAGTTTTTGAATTCACAGCTAAAGTGATGAACGAACCTGTTTCATTTTGTTTGGAGACTGGGCTTTATGTCCAGCAGCTGAATATCTATATCTATAAAAAGAGAGTGGTCGTGCAACGAGGCAAATGGACGCAAAAACTACATGTCCCAGACACACGAAACTCCACAGGCCACTAATGCATACCACAAGGTCCATAGCCAACCCACAAAAACACCCCAAAACACAAAACAACACCCCCAAAAACACCACCGAAAAACTACATTACCACGCATGCGCAAAACGTCACAAACGTGGCAGCAACAAGAAAACCACGCCCCACCTCCTCCTCCAACTCTCCCTCCCACCCCGCATCAGCAGAAAAACACCTTACCACGCTCCCGAACCCTCACCCCCTCCCAGCCGCTCCCGAAACCCGATCCACACCGACAACAAAGCCCCTCAGGAACCCGGGCCACGGCCCACTCCCGAAGAGACGACGGAGGAGGCCAAGGAGGCGCGGGGAGGAGGCCAAGGAGGCACGGGGCCCAGCCGGCTCCGGTAACGGATGGGAGCCACCGAGGCAGGCCGAGGACGTGGCGGAGAAGGAGCCAAGGCCATCGCCCGCAATATCCGGGTGCAATATCCGGGTGCAGCAACGCCTGCCAGTCGGTACAGCAAGTGGGCCTGGCCATGGGACTACATGTCCCAGAAGGCTCTGCGCCGCACACAGAGAACACAGGAGACCCGGAGCCATCAGGGAAGTGTAGCCCCATAGCCACGCCCCTTCCTTCCCAAAGGCCGGCGCAAAGCCTTCTGGGAAGTGTAGTCCCACCGCCAGACCCTCCTCCTAAAACAGCATCTTACGAACGACAAACAGGCACAAACCCACAAAGAAAGATAGCAGGAAAAAGAACACACAAAAGAAGGACATGGAAGACACAGACAAGATTACAAAACACATACTAATAAACATACTAATAAACAACCATAAACAAAACAAAAACCAAAAAACCACCAAACAAAACAACACCAACATACACACACACACACATATATACACACACATACTACATACACATCAACATATATACACATATACACACATACAAACACACACATATACACACATATACACACACACATATATACAAATACACATACATAAATATCTACAGCCACACAAAAAACAAAAATACACACACATACACATATATACACACATACACAAATACACAAACACATATAAAAACAAACACCCACACATAAAAACACACATACACAAACACATAAACACATAGACATATATACATATACACCAATACATACACAAAACCAACTACACATATATACACATATAAAAACACAAACACACAAACATACACATATATATACACACATACATATATACACACACAAGACACATAGCCACATCATTCCCAAACCTTACATACCCAGACGTACTCACATCTCCTAAATAGGGCACAGCAATGCGTGCCGGGTTCAGCTAGTAATAATAATAATAATAATAGCAACAACAGCAACTTCTCCCCATTGGATGACTTCAATGCAGTTATTTTGGGACTGGAAGAGCACAAAGTATTCCAGAAGTAGTATGGAGAAAGATCAGGGTCCTCAAATTAGAGTAGAGGAGTAACTGAGCTCACAGTGGATCTGGAGGTGAGAGCAGGAGGGGCAGAGCAGGTGGGAAAAGAGGCCGAGAGAGCAGAGCCTGGCTTCTCCCTCACATGGGCCCCATCTTGGAAGGAGGGCAGGATGTACGTGTAACCTATCCATCAGTCCCAAGGTGAGTGAACCCAAGAGGAAATGCCTCACCTGTCCTTCCTGCTTCTCGTCCTCTGCCCGACTCAGGAGGAAGCCTTCCGCCAGGGCCACCGCCTGGGAACAGGTCTCTGCCCCACACTCTCGGACCCAGCTGCCCATCTCTGGGGGCAGGATGCTCAGGAACTGCTCCAGGATCACCAGGTCCAGCATCTCCGCCTTGGTGTGTTGCTCCGGCTTCAGCCACTGGCGGCAGAGAGAGTGGAGGCGGCTGCAAACCTCTCTGGGCCCCTCGCCCTCTCGGAAGGAGCACTGCCTGAAGCGCTGGTGCTGTGTGTTGGAGCTATGAAGGTCCACACTCAGGAAAATGGTCCCAGGATGCTGCACTGCTCCCAAGTCCTGCTTCAGGTCCAGGTGAGCTGGGTCTCTCCATGTTGGAACCACTGTTTGTCGAAGAAGCAAACTGGATCCAAGATGCTCTTCCTGGCTCGTCTTTCTATGGAAAGAATTCCCTCAACAGGCTCTGAATGGAAAAAGGGAAGACGAAAATTTAAGAGGTGTCCAAATAAAAGAAAGAGAAAATTAAAGTCAAGGCCTTTGCAGACGATGATTATTGAGAATCCAGAAGACTCCACAACAAATTGGCTAAAGTAGAAGAATTTGGAAAGGTGGCGGGATTAAAAAAATAAATAAAGATAAAACACAGATATTAGTTAACAATATATCAGAAGAAAAGAAACAGGTTCTACAGAGGAAATCCAGAATGACAATATCAAATAAGGTAAAATATTCAACCTGTGTGTGGAACAGGCCTGGGCCCACTCCGGCCCTCCCTCCGGGTGTTTTGGGCTTCAGCCCCTCTTCGGCCCTTTGGAGAAGGAATGGGATGAAGTCTCACCGGAAGGAGGAGAGGAAAGAGGGGCCAACTCTTCTCTTCTGTCCCAGCCGGGCAAGGAAGGGCGAAGGGGAGGGAGTTTGGACTCAGAGTGTGAGGATTTGAAATGGTGGGCTGACTGGAGAGAGAGAGAGAGGTGTCAGCAGCCGATTGGCTGAGTGTGCCAGGGGCCAGGGTTCTGATTGGCTGCTGCCTCTGGCTGGTTGCTGAGGCCAAGAGTTCCAACTGCCGTTCTGCCCTTTGTGAGGAAACATGGCTGGCTGCCCAGTTCCCTCATTTATTTCTAATGGGAATTAAAAGACAAGGAAGTTTTCCACCTGAAGTTTTATCTGCCGCCATTATTTATTTATTTAAGTCGTATCCTTTATCAGACAGCGGCTGCTATAAAACAAAAAAGTCTTTCCTTCACATTCACGAAAGAGGTGCCTTGCAATCTCATCGCCCTCAAAGCCGTGTTCAATTTGCCTGAACGCCCAACATTGAGCAACTACTCTGCCTTGATCCGACCACACCTGGAATAATACTGTGTCCAGTTCTGGGCAACGCAATTGAAGGGAGATGTCGACAAACTGGAATATGTCCAGAGGAGGGGGCCTGAAAGGATCAAGGGTCTGGAGCACAAGCCCTATGAGGAGCGGCTTAAAGAGCTGGGCATGTTTAGCCTGCAGAAGAAAAGGCTGAGAGGAAATATGATAGCCATGTATAAATGTGTGAGAGGAAGTCATAGGGAGGAGGGAGCACGCTTGTCTTCTGCTGCCCGGGAGACTAGGACGCAGAACAGTGGCTTCAAACTACAAGAAAGGAGATTTGGGAAAGCTTGCTCAAAAAGCCAGGTTTTAACTTTTTTTTTTTGCAGGATGTTAGGAGGGTGGGGGCCGATCTGATATCCCTAGGGAGGGCGTTCCATAGCCGAGGGGCCACCGCTGAGAAGGCCCTGTCCCTCGCTCCTGGCATCTGAATCTGTGAAGAAGGCGGGACTGAGAGCAGGGCCTCCAAGAAGATCTTAAGGTCCTAGATCAGTGTTTCTCAACCTGGGGGTTGGGACCCCTAGGGGGGGTCACGAGGGGATTTCAGAGGGGTTGCCAAATATCATCAGAAAACACATAGGAACGCTTTTGGTAGATAAGGCTGAAGATCTCTCTGCCTGTCCTTCTCTTCCTTTTTGGTGTTGGTGAACTACAACTCCCGGTGAAGGGGTTAAAAAGTAAAAAGTGCCCCTCCCAAGAGGAGATGCTCCAAGTGCCCGTATGTCAGCAATAATCTGCCCAGAGACAGCAGAACACAGAAAGAGCCATACTAAGGGTTAATGTGAAGAATGTTACTTGCTGATAAGAATGAGTATATATGTCTTGTAACTGCGTAGCTCGGCGGGATAGCCATTTTGTTTCTTGACCTACAATGGTCAAGGGCTATTCGCCCAATACTGATCAGATTGAGATTAAAAAGTCTTGTTTGGATTCATCGGCCTTGGCTGAGTTCTTCCACCTTATGGGTTCTGCAACCAAGAACCCAAAATGTTGTCTTATTATTATTATTATTATTTCAGGATTTTACCCCGCTCTTCTCAACCCCCGAGGGGGGACTCAGAGCGGTTTACAGTAAGGCGCAATTCGATGCCCACACAGTAACAATATAAGACCCCAGAACCCTTCAACAATTAAAATACATTAAAATCCAATTACCTAAACATCATGCGCATTCATTCCAGATTAAAACAATGTTCTGTCCATAAAAGCATTGGCCCTATTCATCCACTTTCCATTAAAATCCCATCTAAAGTGCTGCCTTGTGCTGGTGTGCAAACGCCTGGTCCCACAGCCAGGATTTTACTTTTTTCCTGAATGCCAGGAGGGATGAGGTGGATCGTACATCGATAGGGAGCGCATTCCACAGGCGGGGAGCCACCACCGAGAAGGCCCTATCCCTCGCCCCCACCAGCCACATTTGAGAAGTAGACGGGAGCGAGAGCAGGGCCTCCCCGGATGATCTTAGATTACGAGGTGGGATGTAGCGGCTGATGCGTTCGGACAAGTAAGCTGGGCCAGAACCGTATAGAGCTTTAAAGGAATTACACTGGAATTCGAACACAGGCCCCCCTTCCCCACCAATATTCAACATTGGCCGTGTCAGTAGTGTGTCCTCAGAGTTAAGTACTATTATTCCTGAAGAAGGCAAGGCCCAAGATGACCAGAGTGACCAGGGAGACCCGGAGTGCTGCTCCCACCTCGCCAGGAGGAGTCTCTCCTCTGAACTGACCCTTGGCAGGAACCTTCCCAGACTGGCCGTTAGCCCCGCCCCTTTCCTGCTGCCGCCTGGAGAGCTGTGTCGCTATGGCAACGCCTGGGCCTCAGGCCTAGTCCCTCCAGTCAGCCAAGGCTTCTCTCTCTCCCAACCTCCATCCACAGGCCTCAGACCCACGTGATGACCACTAGGCGTTTCGTGACAGCCCCAATCCACGGTGAGTCCAGGCCTGGGCCCACTCCGGCCCTCCTTCCCTCCCTCTTCAGCCCTTTGGAGAAAGAAAGAAGGCCTGGGATGGAAACTCACGGGAAGGAGGAGAGGAAAAAGGAGGAGGAGGGAGAGGCCAGAGGGGCCAACTCTTCCTTTCTCTCCCAGCCACAACTCTTATCTCCAAGGAAAATATTAACACCAGAGAATCAGGGAGCCCTGGATGGGAAGGTAGGCCATCCATCCCACGTAACTCAAGGATGGTGGTCCTCCAAGTGCAGGGTCTTGGCGGTGGTGGGTCCATAGGTGGCTCTGGAGCCTCATTGCATTTTGTAATGAAATGGAATAGAAATAATAATAATAATAATAATGAAGAATTGTGGGAGTTGAAGTTCAAAAACACCTGGAGGGCCAAAGTTTGCCCAGGCCTGCTCTACACAGACAAACTGATTTCCTTAATTCCTTAATTTATAAGATCCAAAGACTTAAATTTTGCGAAATAGATCAAGTTATCACAGTCTGTAACAAAACGGCGTGCAGGGAGCGAATCCACTCCTCTGTTGTGCCAGCTCACTGGCTGCCCATCAGCTTCCGGGCACAATTCAAAGTGCTGGTGTTAACCTTGAAAGCCCTAAATGGCTCTGGCCCAGTTTACCTGTCCGAACGTATCTCCTGCCATGATCCATCACACAGCTTAAGATCTTCAGGAGAGGCCTGCTCTTGAACCCGCCACTCTCGCAAATGCGGTTGGTGGGGACGAGAGACAGGGCCTTCTCGGCAGTGGCCCCCCGTCTGTGGAGCTCCCTCCCTAAGGACATCAGGTTGGCCACCTCCCTCCCGTCCTTTAGGAGACAACTACAGACATGGCTGTGGGCCCAGGCGTTCGACTAAAGGTATTGAGTCCTGGACAATGGCAGCTGGACTTGAATTTTATGATGTGACGATATTGGATTTATTTGGCTGGACTCTGGTTTAATGGGATGTGAAATTGAATGTGAAGGGATTTTTAGTGATGATTTTATAATGTTTTAATTGTGCCAATTGTTTTAACTGAACGTATATGTGGATAGCATCATCGATGCCTCTGTGAAGCCGCCCTGAGTCCCCTCGCGGGAGAAGGAAGGGGGGGGGGAAATGAAGATAATAATAATAAATAAAATCAAATTCCACATTTTCTGATCTTCTTTTTCCTGATGGCGTCGTACAACACACGTCTTCCACTTTTAGCGGTACCTAATTTCTCTAGTTACAGCTCAGGCTGTTTTCAAACTGCTTAGGTCAACAGTGAGCAGGGCTGACGGTCGGGTGCTCACGCCGACCCGGGGCTTCGAACTTGCAGCCTTTTGGTGGATAGATCTTATAGTTGCTGATGATTTACCAGCTGTGCTAAACCTCCGGCCCCGTGATGATCATAGAGATATGTTTCTCCCTCCCTATCTCCCTCCCTCCCTCCTTCCTTCCTTCCTTGCCTGGCGTGCCATTCCTGGCTTCTGCCTGGCGCTTCCGTCATAGTAGGAGAGCTGGGTCCGGAAGCTCCGAGTGTGACGGAGATACCGCGTGGCTCCTTGGGCAGCGCTGTTTGCACAAGAGAGACTTAGCGAATGTCAACCAGGCCGGAGGGAGAGAATAGAGAAGAGTTCCTTCGTGGTGAAGCCCTCACCCTTACCCTCAACCTGAACCTAAGCCAAATAACCCCTTCTTACCCAGACCCTGACCCTCACCCAAATACCCGGGAGTCACCCTGGACCGTGCTCTGACCTACAAGAAGAATGGCCTGAAGATCAAGCCACAAGTGGGTGGCGCTAGAAACAATATCCTAGGAAAGCCGACTGGCACAGCCTGGGGATCACAACCAGACACAGTGAAGGCATCTGCTCAGTCTGTACGCATGCCCAGTGCGGAAGGTATCACCATGCTAAAACAGGGGATGTGGCTCTTAAGGAGACATCCCGCATGGTCACAGGCTGTCTGTGCCCGACACCACTGGAGAAATTACACTGTTTACCCGGCATCGCACCACCTGACAGACATCTGCTGGGGAGTAGCAACCAAGAGTGAAAGGACCAAGGCAGAGACATCTCCGGCCCATCATCCCGTTTGGGTATCAGCCAGCATGCCAAGGCCTTAAATCAAGAAATAGTTTCCTAAGGTCTACAGAGACACTTGCTGGGACACCTCAGCAAGCGAGAGTCCAAAAGCGGCAGCAGGCTCAAACCCAGAACCTCAATCCGTGGCTGAGACCAGATGAGAGACTCCCTCCTGGGCACGCAGAAGGCGGGGCGACCTGGAAGGAAGGAAGGCGCTGGACAGGCTGTGCTCTGAGAGGCCCCACAAGGTGCAGGGCCGACCTTCAGAAACGGGGCCACAAAGTGGAGTCCGCGATATGCGAGTGCGGAGGAGAGCCAACCCCAGACCGCCTCCAGCAATGCCGCCTGAGCCCTGCCACGTGCGCGATGAATGGAGGGCCTTCTGGCAGCCACACCAGGGACACGCACTCACTCCAAGGGGCCAGCCACTGCTCCAAGGGCATTTCATAGAAGGCCAAGCCTGCAAACTGTGTGTGTGTGTGTTTAAATACAAGACACCGGTTTGTCTTGCTCCTGTCACGATCAATAAACAAACCCTCTCCCTGAATCTAGGAGCCCCTGGGGAGGGCGCAGTGGGTTCAAGCTTGTGGACCGAAAGGTCGCAGGTTTGAATCCGGGGAGTGGCGTGAGCTTCCGCTGTGATCCCAGCTCCTGCCAACCTAGCAGTTCAAAAACATGCCAATGTGAGTAGATCAATAGGTACTGCTCCAGCGGGAAGGTAACTGCCTTCTATGCAGTCATGACAGTGACCACACATGGGGGGGAGAGACTCTCAGCACGTTGAGGGTGGATTCCAAGAACAGCCAAGCCAGAGAATCACCACCAAGGCTCTCCTTGATTCCCAGGGGAAGGCAGCCTGTGCTTCCAGGCCCTGAGGAGAGGCTCCTTCCTCCGGGACTCCAACTCCCAGGCGCTCCATCCCTCCTGCCAGGGCCTCCTGCGAGGAGGGTGGGAGGGCCGTCCAGGGGACCTCCCAGGCAGGGACCCCCAGCCCCCTTCCTCCCTTTTGGCCTGGACTCCCAGAAGCCCTTTTGGCCTGGGGCTCCCAGGAGCCTGGGCGGCTTTGGCCCAAGGAGCAGGGGCACTGGGGGTGGAGTCGCAGGGACTGGGAGGGCGGGGCTTTGGGGAAGGGGAAGGAAGGGGGAAGGCAGGAAGGAAGGGAAAGGAAGGAGGAAAAGGGAGTAAGGAAAGGTGGAAGGAAGGGGGAAGGAAAGAAAGGGAGAGGAAGGAAAAAAGGGAAGGGAAGGAGGAGGAAAGGAAGTTAAGAAAGGAAAGGAAAGGATGAAGGGAAGGAAATTAAGAAAAGGAAGAGAAAAAGGAAGGGAAGGAGGAAGGGAGTAAGGAAAGAAGGAAGCAGGGGATGAGGAAGGGAAGAAAAAGGAAGGGAAGGAGGGAAGAAGGAAAGGGAAGGAAGGAGAGAAGAAGGAAGGAGGGGGAAAGGAGGAAAGAAAGGGAAGGAAGGGAGGAGGGAGGAAGGGAAAGGAAGCAGGGAAGGAAAGGAAAAAAGGGAAGGAAGGGAAGGGTAAAAAAAAGGGGAAAGAAAGGAAAAAAAGGGGGGAAGGGGGGAAGGGGAAAGGAAAGGAGGAAGGAGGGGAGGGAGGCAGGAAGGGAAGAGAGAAAGGAGAGGGAGGAGGGGGCGGGGCCAGGAGGCAGGAGCCTCGAGGCCCAGGGGCGCGCCCTGATTGGCCCTCGGGAGGGGAGGGAAGCGGTGGGCGGGGCTACGCTGAGGGGAGGAGGAGAAGCCCGGCGCCATTCTGTGTCCGTTGGAAGGAGGAGGAGGAGCAGCAGAGTCCGAAGGCAGGCTGAGGCGGCTTCTGAGCGAGCGAGGGGGACTCTGTGTGAGGCCAGGCCCGCCCCCTTCCCAGTCCCCAAGAGCGAAGAAGCAGGGCCCGGCAGCAGCAGCAGCAGCGACCCTTCTTGAGCTGGAGGCGCCTGTTTGTGGAAGCAGGCCTCTCTGCCTGGCTGAACCCAGGCCAGGCCTCCTCGGTGGGCCTCTCCTCCTCCTCCTCCTCCAGGCGGCCTCGCCCACCCCACGCGCCCAGGAGGTCAGCCTGAGGGGGAGGGAGGGGGGGCAGGGCGTCTTGCTCAAAGGGGGGGCGTGGTGTATATATGAGGGGGAGGATCACTGAGGGGGAGGCCTTGGGTCTCCCCCCCCCCTCCCCCCCCCCCCGTGGCCTTCCCTGTCTCCTGGCTGGAAGCAGACCAGGTGGGGGTTGCCTTCCCCTGTGAGGGAGGGGGCGCGCCTCCAAGCCTCCTTCCCTGGGGAGTCTTGGGGGTGGGCTCCACCCCCTCCCACCCCCAGAGACTCCCTCTTGCCCTGCCTTCTGAGGGAGGAAAATACACCTGGTGACCAGGCAACAAAACACCCTGGTTCCCAGCCCCTGGTTTCATCTCCTGTCCAGCAGGGTTTCCAAGAGGCAGCCATGCCCGGCCATTGCAGTCTAGAAAGTGGGGAAGAGGAAGGGAGGAAAAAACACACACACTCACTGGTTTTTATTTTGGCATGAGGATATATATATATATATATACAAATAAAATATCCACAAAAGCTCATGCAAAAATAAAGACAGTGTTAAAGGTGCTGCTACATTTCTCCCGCTTCCTTGTGCATTTTTATACTGTTAATATATTGTTGTTGTTGTGTGCCCTGAAATCATTTCTGACCTGATGTCTGGTGAACCCAAACTGAACCTACCCTGGAGTTTTCTTGGTGAGCTTAGTCCAGAGAAGGCTTGCCTTTGCCTTCCTCTGAGAGAGGCTGAGAGAGTGTGGCTTGTCCAGGGTCACCTGATGGGTTTCCATGGCTGAGCAGATTCACGCTTTGTTCTCCAGAGATATATTCCAGCACTTACACCATGCCGACTCCCTTGGTCATATATGCACACATTCCCCAAGTTACAAACACCTGGCTCACAAATGTCTCCTAGTTAGGAATGGAGGGAAATCTACCCCTTAGAAGGGAAATTTGCTTCCCATTTACTTATTTCTAGCATTTATACCCCGTCTCTCCTCAACCCCAAAAGGGGGGCTCACATTGCTTACATCAACAGCCATTCGATGCCATTATATAAACAGGTAAAACACATAATCATTAATCATTAAAACACATAATTACACACCACCTTCATTAAAACAGTATAAAACCTTAATCGTCAATAAAAAAACCAAATTCTCGTATAGAACACCTTTAGCACCGGGAATGTAACGCAGCTGGTTGAGTTTCAGCTGCATAAGATCTCTACGGACCAGAAGGTCATGAACACCTATTGTGTAGCCTGTTTACCTTTGCAACCCAAAAGACAGTTGCATCTGTCAAGTAGGAAATTAAGGTACCACTTAGTGGGAATTCTTAATTTAACTGATTTATGAGGCCATAAAAAGATCTCCAGAAAACACACTGAGGAATGGAGGAGTGCGACAGCTCCCCCTGGTGGCCAGATGTTAAATTGCTTCTGTCTGTCTTGTGTGTCTAAATGTAATGTGTACATTGTAATCCGCCCTGAGTCCCCTGCGGGATGAGAAGGGCGGAATCGAAATGAAGGAAGTAAATAAATAATAAATCAGTCCTTTTTGCCCAAGTGCTGCTTTATGTCTGTTGACCAAAGGCCTGGTCCCACAGCCACGATTTTACTTTCTTCCTGAAAGCCAGGAGGGATGTGGTGGATCGTGTCTCGCTTGGAAGCGCATTCCAGAGGCGGGGGGCCACCACCAAGAAGGCCCTGTGCCTCGTCCCCACCTCCTCCCACTCTCCAAGGCCTTCCCCTCACTTCCTTCCTTCTAATTGGGTCTCTTGTGACGCCAGACAGGAAGGGGGAGGAAGCACCAAAAGGGTGGGGCAGAAGGAACCCTCTTCCCTCACAGGGGAAAGAGGATGAGGAGGTCAGGAATGGCGGGCCTTGGGCCCTGCTTTATTGTTAGTTTTCTCCCTCCCCCTCTCACACACCGAGAGAACTCCAGCAGGTCTGTTTCTGCTTCTGGGTCTGAGGCACTTACTTGAATCTGAAGGGCTATAACAGCATGTACTCAAAGGACTATAGATTTACAAGGTCCTTGGGTATTATAGGCTGCTATTAGCCATTCATTATTATACCTGTAGACTGGATGTACATACATATCTGATGCCTCTCTACCGTGTAGTGAACTGAAGAAATCATATGCTACATGTATTTGTCTTCTTAATACTGTATTATGTTCTACTTTTCTATATATATATATATATATATATATATATATATATATAATTGAGGGATGTACTGTGTTTGACACTTTATGTATTTAGAGATGTATTATTGGGGTTTGTACTCAGAAGATAATAGATAATCCCAGAATATAATGTACTCTTTGACCCTGTATGGCTTATATATCGCTCTCGGATATTTATTATTATTATAATTTTTTTCCCTGGTGGGTTTTTCTACACTAGGTTGAGACATACAATTCCTATCCTCACTTCCAATTTAGAGTTCGGTTTATATCCAGCTCTCTCAACCCATTTTACCCCTCCTGTTTTGTAGTCTAGGGCCCTATTTTCCCCTCAGGCTTCTGGCTCAGGATGGTGGGCTTTGGGGCCAAGGAGGCTCCCTTTGGGTCCTCCCCCTCTCCCGCCTTGGCCTGCGCGGCCCCTCTTTCTTTGCCTGGGCTGGGCCCCTGCTCTTTCCTCACAGCCAGGCCTCCTCCTCCTTTGCAGCCCTGGTAAGCTCTGGGAAGAAGCGAAGGCCTGTCAAGGGGACTCTGCCTGCTCAGCCCATGGCCTTGGCGCCTGCCTCCCTCTCTGTGTTTTTTAGCCACTGTACGCTGCTTTGAATCCCACCCATGGGAGAATAACAAATAATAATAATAATAATGTGTTGTTGAAGGCTTCCATAGCCTGAATCGCTGGGTTGCTGTGAGTTATCCAGGCTGTGTGGCCATCATGTTCCAGAAGCATTCCCACCTGACATTTCACCCACATCTATGGCAAGCATCCTCAGAGGTTGTGAGGTCTGTTGGAAACTAGGCGAGTGAGGTTTATATATCTTTGGACTAATGTCCAGGGTGAGAGAAAGAATTTTATTATTTATGTATTTATTTCAGTTATTTATAACCCGCCCTTCTCTACCCACTCTTCTGTGCTTCAGGCAAGTGTGAATGTTGCAATTGGCCACCTTGATTCGCATTTAATGGCCTTGCAGCTTCAAAGCCTGGATGGTTGCTGCCTGGGGGAATCCTTTGTTGGGGGGTGTTAGCTGGCCCTGATTGTTTCATGTCTAGAATTCCCCTGTTTTGAGTGTTGTTTTTTTATTTTAGAGTTTTTGGCCAGATTTTGTTCATTTTCATAGTTTCCTCCTTTCTGTTCAAATTGTTCACATGCTTGTGGATTTCAGTGTCTCCTCTGTGTAGCCAGCCTGACATGGCAGTTATTACAGTGGTCCAGCACTTCTGTGTTCTCAAATCGCATGCTGTGTCCAGGTTGGTTCATCAGGTGCTCTTCTATGGCTGACTTCTCTGGTTGAAGCAGTCTGCAGAGCCTTTCCTGTTCCTTGATTTGTGTTTGGGTGTTTGATGGACCCTACGTAGACTTGTCCAGAGCTGCGTGGTATACGGTAGACTCCTGCGGAAGTGAGAGGATCCCTCTTGTCCAATTCACCCTGGAAAAAAGTAAATGAAGGAAAACTGCCATTTCTGGATGTCCTAGTCATCCGCAAACTCAGTCAACAACTGGGTCACACGGTTTACAGAAAACCTACACACAGAGATAGATTTCTACATAAAAACTCCAACCAAGGCCCAAGTCAAAAAGAAAGAAGCCCTGGGAGATTGTGCCAAAAGAATCTGCGAACCCCGCCTCCTCCAAGGTGAACTGAACCACCTCAACTTGGCTCCAAAGTCTGTTACTATTCATAGTTGGCCAGGTTGGGTCTGTGTGCCAAATTTGGTGCAGATCCGTTGTGGGTTGGGCTCAGAGTGCTCCTTGGTTGTAGGTTAACTATACATCCCAGCAGCCACAACTCCCAAATGACAAAATATAAAAACCCTCTCAACCCCACCAGTATTCATAGAATCCTAGAGTTGCATTCAAAGCACCAAAGGCAGATGACCATCCTGTCTCTGTTTAAAAGCCTCCAAAGAAGGAGCCTCCACCACACTCCGGGGCAGAGAGTTCCACTGCTGAACAGCTCTCACAGGAAGTTCTTCCTAATGTTCAGGTGGAATCTCCTTCAAATTACAGCGTATCAGGTATTTGTGCCAAACTTGGTCCATGCCCATCTTTGTTTGGGTTCATGGTGTTCTCTGGATGTATAGAATCCTAGAGTTGGAAGAGACCTCGTGGGCCATCCAGTCCAACCCCATTCTGCCAAGAAGCAGGAAAATCCCTTCAAAGCAGCCCAACAGATGGCCATCCAGCCTCTTGTTTAAAAGCCTCCAAGGAAGGAGCCTCCACCACACTTTTGGGGCAGAGAGTTCCACTGCTGAACAGCTCTCACAGTCAGGAAGTTCATCCTCATGTTCAGGTGGAATCTCCTTTCCTGTAGTTTGAAGCCATTGCTCTGCATCCTAGTCTCCAGGGCAGCAGAAATCAAGCTTGCTCCCTCCTCCCTATGACTTCCCCTCACATGTTTATACTTGGCTATCATGTCTCCTCTCGGACTTCTCTTCTTCAGGCTAACCATGCCCAGCTCTTTAAGCCGCTCCTCATAGGGCTTGTTCTCCAGGCCCTTGATCATTTTAGTCATCATCCTCTGGACCATTCCAGGTTGTTCATATCTCTCCAATTGTGGTACCCAAAATTGGACACAATATTCCAGGTAAAGTGGCCTGACCAAGGCAGAATAGAGGGTGGCATGACTTCCCTGGATCCTGACACGAGACTCCAGTTGATGAAGGCCAAAATCCATTTGGCTTTTTTAGCCACCGCATCACATTGTTGGCTCATGTTTAACTTTGACTCCAAGATCTTGTTCACACGTACTGCTGTTGAGCATGTTATCATCAAAGGACTCCAAGGTCCTGACAATGTACAGAAGCAGACCAAGGCGTCCTTAATATTGTTCTCTCATGGGAATTTGAGTCCAAAGATGCTTTGGAAGCCACTCGTGGATTTGAATGCTGGGTGTAATCTTGATGCACCTCTAGGCGCCTGCAACGCAACGTGGCAGTTGAGACCAGTAGGCCGAAGCCTGTTAGAGTCAGTGGGCCAAAGCTAGTGTCGTCCTGAAGAGAGTGAGTAGGCCAAAGAGTTTATCCCAAGCATAAGTAGGTGCTGCCTTGTTTGCTCTGGGCACCAAAATATCTTGTATGTGGTGCATAAGGACTGAAAAGCAGCATCATTTATGGCCACAGAGATACGACCATTTTCTTTCTATCCCATCAAACACCTTGCTTGCTTTTCCTGCCCCTTTCTTTCTACCCTCAGTAATTTCCCAATGTTTTTGCCTTGCAGGAGATCCTGGCAACAGCGCAAGGTCTTCCTGAGAAGATGGGAGGGAAAGACCCTTCTGAGCCCAGCCTGGGAAAAGGCCCTTCCCTCCTTCAGGCCAAGCCGAGTGGAGCATTCGAGGAGAGAGCCACCCAGGAGAGCCTGCCAGAGGAAGAGCTCACTCCAGATTTACTATGCCAGCGATTCAGGGACTTTGGCTCCAGGGAGACGTCAGGACCTCGGGAGGTTTGCAGCCGGCTGCACCTTCTCTGCCGCCAGTGGCTCCAACCAGAAAGGCGCACCAAGGCGGAGATGTTGGACTTGGTGGTCTTGGAGCAGCTCCTGGCTCTCCTTCCCTCCGAGATGTCGTCCTGGGTGAGGGAATGTGGGGCAGAGACCAGTTCCCAGGCGGTGGCCCTGGCAGAAGGCTTCCTCCTGAGCCAGGCAGAGAAGACACAGGAAGAGGAGGCGGTGAGCTCAGTTCATTCTGGCCATTGTGAGGGCCATCCATATGTCTTTCATACATTCTGGAACAAGCTGAGGTCAGAGATAATTGCGTCTCATTGGTCAAAAGGCAGGTCAAGGATAGCCTGGGCCAGGATGATGGGATTCCTCTTCCCAGAAGACAGGGTTTGCAGCTAAGTTGCTCATGGGGTTTCTGTTACAGAGAACACATGGGTACCTTTCAAAGAGATTGGGTCATTAGTTTTCCTAGGCACAATTAATAGCACTGGTCGTGTTCTGTAGAGCTCCATATGGCTTGGGTCCCAGCTTTTCCCAGAGGTGTTTTCTCTATCTACCCTGGTTTAGCTCAGCTGGAGATGCCACTCCTTCCCTCCTGTGAGGATGGGATAGAGCAGCAAAATATTTGGAAATTTATTTCAGTGAGAGCCATATAAGACTGAATTCAACTAAATGTGAGTATATACGTACATGCTATGAGAAAAGGATTTCCCGGCAGAATGACGGGACACTTCAGACCTGGCTCTGCAAAAGGCACGCTCAGGACTCTGGGGAGGAAGAGAAGATGGAAGAAGGGGGGGGGAGAGAAAGAAAGAAAGACCAAGGAAATAAAGGATGGAGGGAGAGAGGAAGAAAGAAAAGAAGAACGAACTATGGAATAGGAAAAGAAAAGCAGGAGTAAGACAAGGAGGGGAAAAGAAAGAAGGAAATGGGAAGGGGGGAAAGGAAAGGGAATGAGGAAAAAATAAAATAACGAAGGGAAAATAAGAAAAGAAAGAAGGGGAGAGAGGGAATTGGAAAGGAAGGAAGGAGAAGGAAAGGAAGACTTGGGGGAAAGAATAGAAGAGGAAGGAAAAAGGGAGGGAAGGAGAATGGAGGAAATAAGGAAGGGGAGATAGGGAGGAAAAAGGAAGGAGAGAAGGAGAAGGAAAGGGTGAAGGGGAGGAAGAGGAAGGAAGAAAGGGAGAATGGAGGAAAGAAGGAAAGGGTGAAGGGGAGAAAGAAAAGGAAGAGGGAGAATGGAGGAAAGAAGGAAGGGGAGAGAGGGAGGGAAAAGAAAGGAGAGAAGGAAAGAATGGAAGAGGAAGGAAGGAACGAAGAGGGAGGGAGGAAAGGTAGGGAGAGGAGGAAAAAGAATGAAAGAAAAAGGGAAAAAGAAAGGAAGAGGAAGGAAGGGGGATGAGGGCGTGGGGCCAAGGTGAACTTTGGTGTCAACGTTGGCGAGGCAGTCCCTCCGGAAAGTGTCGAAGAGGCCGCGGCTCTTGAGCTGCCAGACGATGAGGACAATGAGCTGGGCGCCCCCGAGGCCCATGGCGGAGGACGAAGAGGAAGATGAGGAGGAGGAGCCGCTGGCGGGCTCCACCATCCCCAGCAAAGAGGGCACAGGGCCCCGAGAACAGCAGGGGATGAGGAAGATGACGGCACGGAAGTGGCAGTCGCGGCGCATTTGTGTCACTTCTCCTCGCTGCATGCTGGGAAACCGAGGCCCAGGCTGCTCTGGAGAGCCAGATGCAATCATGAAAAGAGCCACATCTGACTCCCGAGCAGTAGGTTCCCTACCCCTGTACTAAGGCACAATTAATAGCACTGGTCATTTCCTGTAGAGCTCCCTTACGGCTTGGGTCCCAGCTTTTCCCAGAGGTGTTTTCTCTACCTGCCCTGGTTGAGCTCAGCCGGAGAGGCCACTCCTTCCCTCCTGTGAGGATGGGACGGAGCCTTCTTCTCAGTGGCTTCCTCGGGTTCTGCAACTCTTTGGCAGGGAGATTAGATCGGCTCCTTCCTTCCTGTCCTTTTGTTCTCACAGGGAAACACGCTTCTCTAAACTGTTTCCAGTTAAACATGGGGAGTAGCGGTGTGCTTATCTGCCATCTTATTCTGCACTGTTATCTCTGGGTTGTAATGGTTTCAAGTCTGTAGAAAGGCTATATTTTAGCTCTTAAAAACACGAGAAGCAAATGAATACAATCCTCTTCGTTCAGAAGATGTAAGTGTTCGACGTACCCCCCCAACACACACACACTACAGAAGCCTTGTTGTCTTCCTTTGTTATCCCGATTCTCCCTTTCATTTCCTTCCCTTGTTTCTGCTTCTGCTGCAGGATTTGTGTCTGGAAAGGGTCCCTGAGGGAGATCCGTTCTTTCCTGAATCCGGTCAAATGCAGCAGCCAAGGGGGATGATGGGGGACGGAGAAGGAAAGTCTCCCTCAAGGAGTAAGTGCAGTGCTACCTTTTCTCCTTGGCCTTCTCCATTCAAGTTTGAATATATCTAGGTTGTATAGATCAGTGTTGTTCAACCTCTTTTGAGTCGCGGCACATTTTTTACATTTACAAAATCCTGGGGCACACCACCAACTAAAATAACACAAAATGACACTAACACAGTAATACATATAGTTAGTATGTTTTTAAATGTATTTATACACTCAGTGTGAAACCTGGTCCTGTTTCAATGAACACAACATAGGTATCCTGGCAGGAATGGCAGAAAGACACAAACGTCTCACACAGAACTCCCATAACCAAGAGAAAATGCTATAAGAGTTTGATAGGCATTGACCTTGAGTTTTGGAGTTGTAGTTCACCTATATCCAGAGAGCACTGTGGACTCAAACAATGTTGGATCAGGACCAAACTTGGCATGAATACTCAATATGCCCAAATGTGAACACAGATGGAGTTCAGGGAAAATAGACCTTGACCTTTGGGAGTTACAGTTTCTAGGATTTATAGTTAACACACAATCAAAGAGCATCCTAAACTCTTGCAACAATGGAATTGAACCAAACTTGGCATATTGAACTCTCATTACCAACAGAAAGTACTGAAAGGGTTTGCTAGGGAATTGACCTTAAGTTTGGAAGTTGTAGTTCACCTACACCCAGAGAGCACTGTGGACTCAAACAATGTTATGTTGTTGTTTGTTTTCTATCCAGAATCACAATGTTGGAAGGAGGCTCACCACTTTAAGGTCCCTAAAACAGGCATGGGAAAAGTTCGGCCCTCTGGGTGCTTTGGACTTCAACTCCCACCATTCCTAGCAGCCTGAGGCCCTTTCCTGCTTGAATGCCTGAGGGGGGAAAAGGAAAAGGGCCTGAAGTTGCTAAGAATGGTGGGAGTTGGAGTCCAAAACACCTGGAAGGTCCAAGTTACTCCATGCCAGCTTTCGACTGAGAGCTCTTCCTCCCCCTTTCTCCTTCGCGCCCTTTCTTCCCCCTCCTGCCCCCTCCTGCCGAACACTTACTTTTTCTTCTACACTACCGCTTCTGCTGCCATTTTGATCCGAGGGGGCAGCGTGAGCGTGTTCAGGAGGGGAGGGGGAGGAAGATGTGACCCGTGCAGGCGCTACTGCGCAGACTCGCCTCAGAGCAAAGCGAGGCAAAGAGAACAGAGCGAGGCTGGGAAGAAGGGAGCCCGAGTGGAGAAGAAAAAGTATTCGGCAGGAGGGGGAAGAAAGGGTATTGGAGGTTCCCATTTTCCACGGCACACCTGATGATCGCTCACAGCACACTGGTTGGGAAACACTGTATTAGAGAACAATCTAATAAATATAAAGAATTCATGATAAAATAATAATGTAATAAATAATAATAATTGTAAATAGTAATAGTAATAATTCCAAAGCTGAGAAGGCAGTGGAGGCGAGGCAGTTTCCAACAGACCTCCCAACCTCTGAGGATGTCTGCCATTGATGTGGGCAAAACATCAGGAGAGAATGCTGCTGGAATATGGCCAGGCAGCCTGGAAATCTCAAAGCAACCCAATAATTATAAAACTACTAATAATTTATAATATTATAGATAATAACCTAATAAATATAAATACTTTATAATGAAAATAATAACCTAATAAACAGTAATAATTAGTGGATATAAATATAATAATAAATATAATAAATTAAAATAAATAATTATTGCCGTATAAATGCTGTGCTCCGTCCTGAGTCCCCTGAGTCGGGGTAAGAAGGGCAGAATATAAATATTCTGGCACACTGGTTAGGAAACACTGGTATAGATTGTGGAACTTTAAAGATATCAATATACTAGGATGTTGTAGGCATACTTCGGTTAGGAAAGTCTCTTCACAGAAAATCTGCTTTTTCTTTGTTTCTGTGTAGTTGGATTTTCCCCTTGTAACGTTTTCATGGGTAAAGAAGGACGGGGGGAATACGACTCTTAGTCTCAGGTTAGAGCAGAATCCTGGCAGAAAGCAACGCAATGAAGATTCATGTGGGAATGAGGCGGATTCTCCCCTTGTCCATCCTATTGCCGTGGTGTGTGCCTGCCTACAACAAGGCCACGCAAGTTCAGCTGCCACTAGCGCCCGCTTCTAAGAGAAAGTAGGAAACCAGATAGGCTCGTCTCATCAGCTCCCGTTGCATATGGGAAAAATGCAGAGATTTAAAATGTAGACCACTAAAAAAGGAAATCATAAGAAAATGGAGGGTTGTGAAAGAAGAGGTTGACATGGGTCATTTTGGAAGAAGGCTTCTCATTGTCTGTAGGTTTTAAATGTTGTTGGGGTCTTTTTACTAACCCAAGGCTGACCTTGACGTCATTCTTTCATTTGATGTGTGCGTTTTGCTGATTTTGAATAAAAAGGTTGCTGAGGTGCTCTTCTTTTTGGTGGAGGAGGAGACTGTCCTTCTTTTCTCCATCTTTTTCCTGCCCCAGGTACCATTTTTCGGTTCAAGAAGCCATGCTCAGGGGCAGATTTGCTTGATGACCTTGTGCATGATCATAAAGGAGAAAGACGGTGTGCACCTCACAACTGCAGGACTGCATCCTTCCAAGACCTCCCAATTCTTTCTGTGTATACATTATAGCATTTGTTACAGTTGAATACGTAGAAGGAATTTGGAGGAGAAAGGAAAGAATGAGCAATAATGTTCTCTTTCCCTTCTCTTTTGTGTTCCTTCCAGGAGAGGGAACAAGGACTGGGTCCACACGTAGAAGTGCCTCTCTTCATGCAGGAGTGCATCAGGTAGGGGGCAGGACCTCCAGCAAGCCAAGAAAGGGGCAGGCTGCGCACTGCTGTCGATTGAACCACTCTATGGTTCTCACAGAACCTTGTTCTTTCCCTTTGCTTGCATCAAATGTGTGACTTCAAAGAGCCTGCAGATATCAAGTAAGAATTTCAGTTTTTAGAGCAGCCTGGAACAATATTTTTGTTGTTCTCCAGGTGACTTTTGAGGAGGTGGCTGTGGAGTTCACGGAAGAAGAGTGGGCTCTGCTGGACCCAGGCCAAAGGGCCCTTCATCGGGAGGTGATGGAGGAGAATCGGGAACTCCTGTTCTCTCTGGGTAAGGCTCCCCCGTCTTGTGCTTAGTCAGCTCACATAAAACCAGAATTATTTGTATTATAGTATATATCGTATTTATATTAAAGAAGTCTGAAGTCTTTTCTTCTAATCTTGTTGACTTCTGATGTCTTTCCAGGAAGCACTTGTGGAAACAATTCCTCATCACAGTCACAACTTCTGACAGCTCAAAGAACCAAAAAGGCTGAAAAGACATCGAAGCATTTGAAGGGGAAAAAGAGATTCACGCCAAAGGCTTTCCTCTCCCGTCACCCATCATATCACAGAGGGAAGAGACTATTTCATTGTTGGCTATGCAGAAAAGATTTCATTTTGAAGAGTCACCTCTTTTCCCATCAAAAAACTCACATTGGGAGGAAACTATTCAAATGTAGAAAACACTTTATTTGGAAGTCACACCTCATTCGGCATCAAGCAACTCACACTGCGGAAAATCCATTCAAATGCCTGGAGTGTGGAAAAGGCTTTATTCGGAAGGGAAACCTCACTCAGCATCAAGCCTATCACACTGGGAAGAAACCATTCAAATGCCCCGAGTGTGGAAAAGGGTTTAAACGGAAGACAATCCTCACTCAGCATCAAGCAACTCACACAGGAGAGAAACCATTCAAATGCCTGGAGTGTGGAAAAGGCTTTAGTCGGAAGATAGACCTCACTCGGCATCAAGCCATTCACACTGGGGAGAAACCATTCAAATGCCCGGAGTGTGGAAAAGAGTATATTCAGAATTCAACCCTCACTCGGCATCAAGCAACGCACACTGGGGAGAAACCATTTAAATGCGCAGAGTGTGGAAAAGGCTTTAAATGGAAGGCAAACCTCACTCAGCATCAAGCCATTCACACTGGGGAGAAACCATTCAGATGCCCAGAATGTAGAAAAGGCTTTATTCGGAAGGGAAACCTCACTCGGCATCAAGCAACTCACACTGGGGAGAAACCATTCAAATGCCCAGAGTGTGGAAAAGGCTTTAAATGGAAGGCAAACCTCACTCAGCATCAAGCCATTCACACTGGGGAGAAACCATTCAAATGCCCAGAGTGTGGAAAAGGCTTTAAATGGAAGGCAAACCTCACTCAGCATCAAGCCATTCACACTGGGGAGAAACCATTCAGATGCCCAGAGTGTGGAAAAGAGTTTATTCAGAAGTCAAACCTCACTCGGCATCAAGCAACTCACACTGGGGAGAAACCATTTAAATGCGCAGAGTGTGGAAAAGGCTTTAATCGGAATACAGACCTCACTCAGCATCAAGCAACTCACACTGGGGAGAAACCATTCAAATGCCCCGAGTGTGGAAAAGGCTTTAATCGGAATACAGACCTCACTCAGCATCAAGCAACTCACACTGGGGAGAAACCATTCAAATGCCCCAAGTGTGGAAAAGGCTTTAATCGGAATACAGACCTCACTCAGCATCAAGCAACTCACACTGGGGAGAAACCATTCAAATGCCCCGAGTGTGGAAAAGGTTTCAGTGGGAAGGCATGTCTTGGTCGTCATCAAGCAACTCACACAAGGCAGAAGCAGTTGAAGGCCTTACATGACATTAAAAATTCATAGCAATGAGAAACCATTGATATGTTTAGGGTCTGAATAGTGTTTCACTCAGCCTGCCTTTCTCCCACTATAGCAGGCATCAAGCAAACTTTGGCCCTAGAGGTGTTTTGGGCTAGGGTAGAAACTGACTACAGGGATTGGGTTAGTCAAGATCTCTTTGTCAGGCGCCAGTTGGCGAGTGTTATGACACTGTAACTTTGTTTAGTAACGTCTGTCTAAGGAAGCATGCACATTTTGTAACCACCAAGCATATGTACTTTGAAACCATTACGCTTTTACCACAAGAACGCTACAATAAATCAAGTTACTGTTTCCTTTGCAACCAAGCCTCTCTGTCTCTTTTGGGAATCTATGGTGGCATCAAATAGAAATTAAAGGTAAAAAAGGAAAGAAGGACTTTGGACAGGAAGTAAGATCATCACAAGTGGTGGCCATTATACAGTTTGAAATACACATCTCCACAAGTGGTGGCAGTGGTGGGATGAAATAAGGGAAAACCTGCCCTGCCACAGTGGTTAAACGGTCAAGTCTCCACAGGTTTATATTATTAAAACCATTTGATAATCAAAATATTAAAATGCATGTTCCAGCAGCATTCTCGCCTGACGTTTTGTCCGCACCTTTGGCTGGCGTCTTCAGAGGCTCTGTTAGCAGTGAGGCAAGTGGAGTGTATATATACTAGAACAGGGCTGTCCAACTGCCGGCCCTGCAGGTATTTTGGACTTCAACTCCCAGAAATCCTAGCCAGTTTTCCAGCTGTTAGGATTTCTGGGATTTGAAGTCCAAAACACCTACAGGGCCGGCAGTTGGACAGCCCTGTACTAGAACACACACAAGTAGCTAAACCTAAACCAATAACTCTGAAATATCAAAATATTACCTCTGCGTTATTTGGAACACATGCTAAAACTATGGAATAAATATACTGCTGATGCAGTCTGCTAATGCTCTGCGTTGTAATGTACAGACACGCATCAAGGGCACTCAATTCAATTCCCAATGGGTATATTAGGTACCCGAAATAATCTTGGGAGAGAGTGGGAATCCCAACCCCAAGGTACCGAGGCCACCAATGGAGGAATGAAAACAACAGACCATAAGGAGAAAGTCATGAGGGCTAGACCCAAATAGGCATAAATGTTCATATGAGCAGAGTCCGCCGCTGCGAACCCCCGTATGTCGTGATCGGTTCGATCGTCCACAAGCACGTACGAGAAGTGCCTAATGGCGAGGAGCGTGGCCGAGTCCTGGGTCATGCCGCTGCCGTGCTTGCGCAGGGAGAAGCTGTGTGTACTCCAATAATGATGCTTTCGTGGGGGGAGGAGGACAGACGCAGCGGTTTCCGAGCATGAAATCACCCGGCAAACAGCCAGTCCGTGCTGCTTCCACGTCCCCAAACAAGTGATCGCCGAATGATGGATAGTCGCGGCAGATCTACGTCACGCGTCCTGGGCTGGTCTTGGAGAGCCGATAACATAAGCGCCGTTCGAGAAGGTCCGTAGTTCACCTCGTCTGTGTAGATTTAGGCACCCCAATGGTGCAAATGCAATGATCAAAAGGACCCAACCGGGAGAGCACCGATCTAATGGATCTGTGTCCGTCGCAGGGGCTCAGGCTGGTTGCAGCTGAGGGGCCCTCTTTCATGTGCCCTGTCTGCTTGGAGACCCAATCCCCAGCACGAACAGCTGTGTGTGAGCACACAGGTCCTCTGTATTCTTTCAGGAAGTCATGGGCAGAACCAGAGATATTTTCAATCAGACTCCAGGTGTACACAGGGAGTATTCAAATGGTATCAAAATGTTTATTGGGTCACAGGCAAATATTGTGAATCCCAAGCGGTTTGACATAAGCCTGAAAGGGCACCAATACACAGTTGCCAGTCAAATCCAGATAGAAGCTCAATTGTGAGGCTGGCTGCTCTCACAATGGTAACAAAAACGCCAACGGGTGAAGTAGACACTTGGGAGGATCCCTGGTCCTGTTTCGCTAATTAATATTTAAGCTTCCTCAGGGCGTTTAGGGGTCAACATATAAGCAGTATTGGTGGTGGAATACATGATAGAAGAATCTAGAAGCAAATGTAAACACACAAGGTATAAGCCAGGTGTGATGAGGTGGGTTATTTGTGTGTTAATGCATATGTTATATGTTATTCACATGTCTGCCTATGTGTTTAGAAAGGGCAGTTTTTAAAAGCCACAGAGAGTAGGCAGTGGAATGTTCGCCGCAAGCCTCAAACAGAAGTTGTTGCCATGACAACAAAAGCCACTCTAGCTTCAGAATGTTCGCATTTTGAATTCTGACAGTTGAAGAAAGTCAGTTGGCCAGCAGCTGTGACCAGAGTTAGTTGGTTTTGGCAGTTGGTGGGATAGCCAGCTGTCTGTTAGAGGAATGAGTTTTCAGCTGCAAGGCAACCCAGGGGCTCCTGGGTTCCCTCCCCTGCCAGCTCATTATGTGCCTCCACCACCAACTAATGAGAAGGGGTTCTGGCAAATGACCCCACAGGGCCAGTTCCTCTACTTTGCCCCCTCGGCACCGCCATCAAGTGCCCAATGGGCTGCATCAGGAGGCTGCTATGGCTCCCAGGCACCTTCCTCGGCACCGAGGCTGCTACAACCGCCTGCTGTTACTTTGCCTGCCTCAACTGCTCCCCCTTGTGGCCCATCTATGCCATTGATGGCTAACAGGGCTTCTGCTCCTATTCCTTCTTATGAGGCCGCAGCAGCTCCAGGCCCCAATAATGAATTAGCATCTTCTGACTCTGACAGAGAAGGGGACCAGGAGCTCAAGGACGCTGACCAGGAGCAGCAGGTCCCCTCTGATTTTGCCAAGTTCGTGGCGGCCATGGGTCGCATGGTGAGATCCTTAGAACTCCCGGCTACTGCGGCCGTAGACTCTGTCCAGGACCCAAGCTGGACCCCTGAGGAGCAAGGGGCGGCCATGTCTACATCCATGCCTCCATCGCCTTTCCTCATCAAACTTATGGACGTTTAGCCACAGCCCCCCGCGTGTTCACCAAGTGCATGGCGGTGGTGGCCACATTCCTCCGCACCCAAGGGATCACGGTCTACCCCTATATAGACAATTGGTTGATTATAGGGGGTTCCTATATCCGTGTACAGAACGATTTACTTACCACACTGTCTCTCCTCCAGTCCCTAGGTCTGGTGGTGAACACAGACAAGTCTCACTTGACCCCGACACGGCGGATCCAGTTTATAGGGGCAGTACTGGATTCTATGGAGGGCAAGGCCTACCTCCCTTACGACAGGTTCTTGTCCCTTCATGCTCTGCTGCTGCAAGCAGGAAAAACTTTCCCTTTTATCCTCAACGGGACAACCTTCCAAATATGGGCTCTCCTGTCCCCTCGGCCTTTTTCTCCTCCAAACTAAACATCCCCGGCTCCCTCAGCCATTCCCTATCGCCCTTCTCTGGAGACAGTCTAGCATCTCAAAATCTTGCTTGAATTGTGCTGCCCGGAACTGGACGCAGGGTGATTCCAGGGGAGGTCTGACCCAAGAATAGAGGCTGGCCTTTGCCTCCATGGAGCGGGCCAGAGGACGATGGCGAATGGTGGCGGCGGAGCCTGCAGGTGAGCCTTGGCTTTGTCTTCAGTCTCTGGAAGGTGAAGCGGCTGGCTGAAGAAAGAGGCAGCGTGAGAAAGGAGGCCGAGGCAGCCTTCCTCACGCTGCCTCCCTCCTTCCTGGGCTCAATTGGGGCCAATGGAGCACCTGGCCTGCACTGCGCTACTCCTGGGGGCTGAAGACGCAGGCCAGAGGCAACCGTCCTGGAAGCGGCAGTGCTTGCCGGTCAATGTGGCTGAAGGCTGAAAATGGAGGCCCAAGGTGGTCTCACCGCAATCCCGCTGGAAGCCTCGTGTGGAGACGCTGCTTACAGCTGGCGTCAATTTCAAAACTGTGACAGGATAGGCTATCCCACCGCTGCCACCAATTGTGGAGATGCGAGGTCCGCTGACCGCTTGACCACTGCTCAGGGTGGACCTTCCTTTAGAATCCCACCTCTCTCTGCCTGTGTTAGCTTATTCGCTGCCACCATTTATTCTGGAAAAGACTTCCAGAGAGGCCTGTGTTCAAATGAAACTGCAAAGAGTTTATTATTGAGATTCTTGCGAAGCTAAGATGCTTGGGACAATGCTTGGGGGTTGCAATAACTTTTCTTTCAGGAGGATTTTACAAAGTGTCTTATGTGTGGCTTGTTCTTTATGGTTTATGAAGTTGTTTTTATGCATCTTGTGTTGTATTTTAACTCTGTGTGATTGGGCTTGGTCCCCATGTGAGCCGCCCCAAGTCGCTTTGGGGAGGTGGAAGCAGGATACTTTCTGATTGGCTCCCACTGTGGGATTATTTGCATAAACGACTCCCATTGGCCAGCCAACACGAACATTCTGAAACTAAAGTGCCAGAGGGTGGTAAGGAAAAGGCCTGAGGCAGTCAGGCATGGTGGGAGTTTCAGTCCAAAACACTTTGCAGCCCCCAACAATGACACAACAAAACCAAACTTGGCCCCCAACTATGACTACAAATAAGGTGAGGCTGTCTTACATACAGGGTAGATAAGGCAGAAGCAACACAACAATGCTAATGATAGCAGCAGTATAACTTTATCTTCATGAAATAGACCTACTGGTCTTTGTGTTCAAGCAGTAACAACATAAATTCATTTCAGATATCATAATCTCATAATACAAAGGCAAATGCCATATATACATTGATATCATAAACATAAACAGCAAATACGGGTTGTAGGGCCACACGAGAGTGAGCAGAGACGCCGGGGATGGGAGGAGAGAAGTTCCTACGTCATCAAAGACGGACACGGACCCGGACGTCGTCCCAAAAATCATATGAGGATGCTTCTATAAGTCAATAAGGAGTGCCAAGAGGCAAATAATAATACTCAGCATCTAGTCATCTCAGGGAGACATCCTCAGCGGTCAACGAATGGTTATTATGCGCGCCTTCGTTTCTCACAGAAGGGCTTCCTCAGAACCGGGGGCATGGCCAATACAGCAATTCTCGCGATCGTCTCGCAGCAGGAACAAGACTGAAGTATCAACAAATATAAACGGTATACAAATAATGCGTTCAAGTGCTTACAGAGTAATAACAGGCAGGGTAAACTGGAAATTGAATATAATAATAGCAACACAGAAGATGGGGGTTACATACCAGCACATGTAGGAACGGGAGCACCACAAAATGCTGGCGATATCTAGGGATATCGGGCTAAAAGCGCAGAACCAAGGGGGAACTGCAATTAAATAGAGGGTGGCCAGGTGATCCTAAATTAGCAATTAACTGATAGCAAGCCTGTTGTTTAACCCTTGCGGTTCCTCTGATTGTAAGTTTACTATCCATTTACTTTCAAGTTGTTGGAGTAATTTCTTTGTGTTTTGATGGGGGAGGGGGCGGGCTTTCTCCAGGACCATAACTTGGAATTGTTTATGATGTTGTCTATGTGTTTTAAAATGGGAATATAACACAGAATTATCATAGCCTGTCTTAAAACATGATCTGTGCTCACAAATTCTTGTCCGGCGTTCCCTGGTCGATAAAGACCCCCACAATTACAAATTATGCAATATACTATATTCTTGGAGTTGCAAGTGGCCCAGGTGTTGATTTTGAATGTTTTATTGTTGTAAGGACTTTTAAGAAGGGTGGAAGTTAAGATGTGTTTGCACACACTGCATTTCCCACATTTTTTGTACCATTGGTAAGGGGGGTGGAAAGGGGAGACTCTTGGTGAAGGTCCTTAGTATGTACCAATAGGTCTTTAAGGTTCTGGGATCTTTTAAAGGCAATGAGTGGGGGTTTCTCCAATCCAGGGATTGAATTAATCAGAGGCCAGAAATCCCTGACTATTTTTTTGATTCTATGTGAGTGGGGAGATAAGGTAAGGGGCCAAATTATGCTATTGGGGGTTTTTTGGGGGGGGGGGGCAATGGTGAGCAATTGTTCTCTAGGTATATTATTTACTTTATTGAGAGCCACGTCAAGGACTCTATTTGGATAGCCTCTTCTTTTTAGATTATTGACAAAAGTGTCAGCGTTTTTCTGGAAATGATGGGGGAATGATGAGTTTCTTTTGAGTCTTATCTACCCCCCAACTATGACAGAACAAGACCACACTTAGCACACAGATCCCCCCCCCAAAGACCCACTCTACATCCTGGTGCAGTTTGAAGGAGGGTGGCCCACAGATTATGGGACTTGCAGTACCTTCACTCACTTACTCTGACCAGCACGGGTGAAGGGCCTGGACCAAACTTGGCAAACATAACCCCCATGATGCCCTTTAAGTCCTGGTGCAGTTTGGGAAAGATGGACCACGGATTATGGGATTTGTAGTACTTCCAAGTGCTTTGCTTCCCAGAGACCACTGTAGCCCCCAACAAAGATTGATAAATATCAAACTTGGCACACAGAGCCCCCATGACTGCCTTCGCATCCTGGTGAGGTTTGAGGGAGCATGGACATGGATGATGGGACTTGGAGTAGTTTCCAACTCTTCTGTTCCCAGAGACCACTGTGGCCCCCAACAAAGACCGATAAAGACCAAACTTGGCACTGAGAGCCCCCTTGACCCACTCTACATCCTACTGCAGTTTTCAGGAGGATGGACCACAGATGATGGGACTTGAAGTACCTCCACTCACTTCCCGAGACTGCTGCGACCCTCATCCAATGACTGATCAAGACCAAATTTGGCACACAGAACCCCCTACATCCTGGTGCAATTTGGAGGAGGATGGACCATGGATTATGGGACTTGAAGTACCTTCACTCACTTCCCGAAACCACTGCGAGCCAAATGAACAACTGATACGGACCAACCTTGCCACACAATGCCTTTCTCAAATAACCCGGGCAGCGCCGGGTCCCCAAGCTAGTATAATATATTTAAGACTGAATTCAACTAAATGTGAGTATAATAAACTCCTGAATTTATTTATAATAATAATGATGATGATAATATTCATTCAGCCTCTGCCACTACTACTACTAATAATAGTAACAACAACAACAACAGGTTCCAAGAGACCTCCAAGGGCCATCCAGTCCAACCTCCTGCCATAAGAGAAAAACACAATCAAAGCATTCCTCGCATTCAGCCTCTGATAATAATAATAATAACAATGGGTTCCTAGAATAGGAGGAGACCTCCAAGGGCCATCCAGTCCAACCTCCTTCTGCACCTGGGCGGCATCGGGAGCCTGGGGGGCGGGACTGAGCCTTCCTCCTGCCCTGCCTGCGATCTACCAGGACGCCCTAAGCGATCTACCAGTAGATCGCGATCTACCTAATGAGCACCCCTGTTCTAGAACATGGCCATACAGCCCGAAAAACTTACAACAACCCAAGGCTGAAGATCTCTCTGCCTGTCCTTCTCTTTCCTTTTGGAAACAGACTGTGAATCCTGCCACCCAAAGCCCTCCTCTGCTGTGATTGGCAGGGGCGGTCCTACAAGATAGGCCAAGTAGGCGGTCGCCTAGGGCGCCATCTGGGAAGGAGGCGCCATCCTGGCCGCATGGGGCGCCATCCTGGCCCTGCCGATGTTCCTCAGACAGTGCTGCAGCTGCCTGCTTTTTGACCCCGGCCTTGTGCGCTCCGACGCCGCTTCTGGGCACGCGCGGAGGTTTTCACGCAGGCGCAGTTGCTCCGGAGCTGAAGTTGAGCGCAGAAGCAACTGCACATGCGCGAAAACCTCTGCGCATGCCCAGTAGCTCCCTTGCGCAGAAGCCTGTAAGCAAAGCACTCCCTATCGGGCAGGCAGGGAGTGCTTCCCTCTCCCTTTGTCTCCGCCACGCGTTTGCAGGGAAGGAGAAAAGAATCAGTGAAGGAAGTGTAAGTGAAGGAATGAAGGGCTTTCCTCCTCCTCTGTGGCCTCTTCTCTCCCTCCTTCCTTTCTTCGGCTCTATTTCTGTCTAGACCTGAGGGGCCTGAGGCTATGAGGAGTTGTGGGAGTTGGAGGCCAAAACACTTAGAAGGAGGGAGGGAGGGCCCAAGTTTGCCCAGGCCGCACTGCCTGTATTCGACCTCATTTGAACATTTTGGCTGTTTTTCTATTTACATTTACATTGGGATCCTAATTTTGGACTTATGGGAGACTCCTATGGATTATGAGACGGGTGGTAGGTAATATATTCTGATTTTGATGCATTTACATTGCATTTCTTGTTGATTATTATACAGTTCTGCTTAATATTGTCATACAATATAATACAAATACAATATAACAATAGAATAATGATATATTTTATATTACATGTAATATTACAAACAATATTGCAGTATAGTGGTATTGTACAAAATAGTAATATATGTTATTTTTTTAAACTTTATTTTGGGTTATTTGAATTTTATAGGAGTAATGAAAATATTTAGTAGAGGATAATTTTATTTAAATAAATAATTTTATTATTTTATAATAATATAGTAGAATGTTACATTATATTATAATGAGTCAAAAAATAGTGCGGGGTTGCTTTAAAGAATGAAAGCAACGAGGAGAACTAAGAAGCAATGATAATGATATAATTTAGTATTTTTTGTGTATATCACCAAACATACAAATGCAACATGCAATGCAATATTTCGGAGCACAAGTAAATAACCTAATAGAGACCCTACATGAGTAAAAGAGACGCCAACATTATCATAGTGCATAAAGAGCATTCATATCTCTGAATAGAGAGTCCCATGAGAGAGTTCCTTCGCAAATAATATGATAAAGTCCACCTTCTTCAAGAAGAGAAAATATAAGGAATAATGTCCAATAGCAAGCGAAGTACTCTCACAGCGGCCGACGATCTCGTGGATGCGTGCGCTGAATCGTTTCGCCGTTTACAGGCTTTTTCTAGACCGGGGACGTCTTTCGGCGCTCCAATGTATTAGCAACAAATCTAGACAATATATGCAATACAATACATCAGAATGGGTAAATTTTCCCCACAAAGCGACCCCGTACGAGGAGAGAAAGAAGCAGTATTCGTACCTTAGTATATCAAGGGAAAATCACATAGAGGCATCAGGCCTTCTTTGGTCAGGTCATGGACAATGCAATGTGGAGCAGGGGAAGTTTATAGTCAAGAGATTAACAGTAAATGTGAACAGCTGAGAACTACACAAGGAGCTCGCTAACAGATAAATGATCATTGAGGCCTTTTGGTGACTCGCAGGAAAGGCGGATTATCCAATCGCGTTCTAATTGTAATAATCTGCGTTTTACATCCATTGAGGGTTTGGGTTCTACCTTATCCAAAACCATTACAGTGAACGCCTCATGGTGATGTTGTTTGCTAACAAAGTGAGAGTACAGTCTGGAATTATCACATCCTGTGCGAAATCTAGATCTATGTTCCTGTACTCTTTTTCGAATTTCGCGCCCGCTTTCGCCCACATAAATGTCCCCGCAAATACATTTTAGACAATACACGATATTACTAGACCCGCAGGTGGACCAGGTATTGACCTTGAACCTTCGGTGGTTGTAAGGGCTGACAATATGATCTGCTGGATCAATTAAATGGCATATAGAGCACCTGCCACACTTATGGGTAAATTGCTTGATTGTTTTTTCTACCTGTTTGATGCTGTGATCAGAATGAATAATCAAACTTGTTATATTGGCAGTGCATTTGTATGCAATCAATAGGTTTTTTTGAAGCCCAGGAATGGACTGCACTAGGGGCCAAAATCTATTGACAATAGAGGAGATTTTGCGGGCATGGGGAGTATACGTGAGCGGCCAAACTATTCTGTCTTCTACAGGTTTGCTTTTATTCATAAACAAAGAAACGCGGGGAATCTTTTTTACTCTAAGTAGAGCACTCTGTAGCACCGATTTAGGATAACCTCTGTCTTCCAAATTTAAAGTAAGCCTCTCCGCAGCCTTGAGGAATTCGCACTCGGTAGATGAATTGCGCTTTAAGCGCATCAATTGCTAATAGGGAGATTGTTGCGCAAAGAATGCGTGTGGAAAGATCTATAGTGCAGTAAGGCATTTTTTGTGGTTGGTTTTGTGTAGTTCCTCACTAGTAGTCTATCTCCATCTTTGTATACCGTCACGTCCAAAAAATTAATAGACGTATGATCATGTTCGAAAGTAAATTTAATGTCCGTGTGCCAGGAGTTAAAATATTCTTGAATGGGTGCCACAGCAGCTGCATCATCAATTAATAGAAAGCAATCATCAATATATCTGAATATTTGTTTAATATGTTTCAAAAGCGGATTTTCCGCGTTATAAATAAAATCATGTTCTAATGAATTCATAAACAAAATGGCAGTAACTGGGGCGTGGGATAGTCCCATGGCAACTCCGCCCACTTGGACGTAATACTGGTCTTCAAAGACAAAATAATTGTAATCGAACAAGATATCGATTAATTCCAATAGAAAGGACGTGGGAGGAACTTTGGTTGATCTTGAATCCAGAAGGCGGTGTATAACAAACCGGGCTTCCGGTGTAGGAACATTAGTATACAATGAAACAATATCCGCACAGACCAAAACATCAGTAGGGGCTACGGGTAGCCCATCTATTTTGCTAATGAAATCCCCCGTATCCTTAATGTATGTGGGAGATTCCAAAATAAAAGGCTGCAAATAAGCATCAACGAAAATTGCGAGGGGTTGCAAAATTCCTCCAGCCGCGGCGACAATAGGCCTTCCAGGAGGAGGGAAGACGCCCTTGTGCGTTTTTGGAAGAAGATAGAATCGGGGCGGAGAGGGATGGCGATTAATAAGAAATTCAGCCATTTTTGGCGTGATGTGTCCCAGTTCAACCCCAGTTTGCACAGTGTCGTAAATAACTTTAGCAAATTTTTGCGTGGGATCTTGCATGATAGGTTTATAATACTTTTGGTTAGATAGTTGCTTCTCAGCTTCTCTTAAATAGTCCTCCCTTTGTAAACAAACCAGGCCCCCACCTTTGTCGGCTACTCTAAATATAATATCAGGGTGATTACCAAGATATTTCAAACGATTTATGTCCTTGCGGGACAAGTTAGCCCGTGCCCGGTCCTTGCGGTGGTTAATTAAAGCAATCTGTTGTTCAACAGCATTCTCAAACATTTTTATTTTTTCGGACACAATTGGGGGGGGTGAAATTGCTTTTGACTTTAAGCTTAACAGGGATGGGCTCTTCCACTTTGGAAGAAGGGTTAACAGAAAAATATTCCTTAAGGCGAATACTGCGAAATAAACAAGCCACATCCTTTCTAATATCAACATGGGAGCAATTGGGGGTGAAGACAAAGGAGGGTCCCTTATTCAAGATAACCAAATCATGCTTAGAGAGGGGGAACTGGGAAAGATTCAATACTAGGTTGTTTTTTTGGGAGCTTTGCCTCTCCGAAAATCCCGTGGTCTTTGATCCAGCGGTCGCTGTTGGTCCTCACTACGATTTCTAAAGTTGTAGCGGGCCCCTGAGGAGCCAGCGGATGAATCTGAAACTGAGCCCGGATCATCAGAGGTATTGCCTGAAGCATTGGAATCATGGGGAAATCTCACTTGTCTATGTCCATCCCGCTGCTGAGAGCGATAAGTATGTTTATAAACTCTCTGGCTGGCATAATCCTTTTCATCTCTTTGCACTTTGCCAAGTTTGTATGCCTTTAAATCTTTAAACAGCTTGTCACATTTATCTTGCATAGAAGCCAAATCGGCAGGAGTTAATTGAGAAGAGATGCTGGATTTCAGTTCTGCTATCTCTTGGTTAAGACTGTTTAATTCATCTGTGCATCTACGAATTATAAGAAGCATCAGATCTTTACTGCATTTATTTAGGATATTAAGCCAGTTTTGCATAAAGACAGGATCTTCCTTGTATATACCAGGGGGTATCTGGGCCCTTAAACCGCGGGGAATCATTTTCCTCCTTATGTAATCAGACATAGTGGCAATATTCAACTTAACTCTAATGTGTCTTAGTTCCTTATTAGTCAAAGATTCAATTCCTTTAGTTAATTCAGTTTCAGGGGCTGGTAACGATCCATTATCAAGTACAAATAAAGATAAATCATTGTTGAGTAATTCCTCCTCCTGTTCCTGATTAAATGATTCAATGTTGGCTGTTGCCATCTCCTCACAGGTAGCCCTTATTAAAGGGACCTGAAACAATGAGTCAAAAAATAGTGCGGGGTTGCTTTAAAGAATGAAAGCAACGAGGAGAACTAAGAAGCAATGATAATGATATAATTTAGTATTTTTTGTGTATATCACCAAACATACAAATGCAACATGCAATGCAATATTTCGGAGCACAAGTAAATAACCTAATAGAGACCCTACATGAGTAAAAGAGACGCCAACATTATCATAGTGCATAAAGAGCATTCATATCTCTGAATAGAGAGTCCCATGAGAGAGTTCCTTCGCAAATAATATGATAAAGTCCACCTTCTTCAAGAAGAGAAAATATAAGGAATAATGTCCAATAGCAAGCGAAGTACTCTCACAGCGGCCGACGATCTCGTGGATGCGTGCGCTGAATCGTTTACAGGCTTTTTCTAGACCGGGGACGTCTTTCGGCGCTCCAATGTATTAGCAACAAATCTAGACAATATATGCAATACAATACATCAGAATGGGTAAATTTTCCCCCACAAAGCGACCCGTACGAGGAGAGAAAGAAGCAGTATTCGTACCTTAGTATATCAAGGGAAAATCACATAGAGGCATCAGGCCTTCTTTGGTCAGGTCATGGACAATGCAATGTGGAGCAGGGGAAGTTTATAGTCAAGAGATTAACAGTAAATGTGAACAGCTGAGAACTACACAAGGAGCTCGCTAACAGATAAATGATCATTGAGGCCTTTTGGTGACTCGCAGGAAAGGCGGATTATCCAATCGCGTTCTAATTGTAATAATCTGCGTTTTACATCCATTGAGGGTTTGGGTTCTACCTTATCCAAAACCATTACAGTGAACGCCTCATGGTGATGTTGTTTGCTAACAAAGTGAGAGTACAGTCTGGAATTATCACATCCTGTGCGAAATCTAGATCTATGTTCCTGTACTCTTTTTCGAATTTCGCCCTTTCGCCCACATAAATGTCCCCGCAAATACATTTTAGACAATACACGATATTACTAGACCCGCAGGTGGACCAGGTATTGACCTTGAACCTTCGGTGGTTGTAAGGGCTGACAATATGATCTGCTGGATCAATTAAATGGCATATAGAGCACCTGCCACACTTATGGGTAAATTGCTTGATTGTTTTTTCTACCTGTTTGATGCTGTGATCAGAATGAATAATCAAACTTTTTATATTGGCAGTGCGTTTGTATGCAATCAATGGTTTTTTTGAAGCCCAGGAATGGACTGCACTAGGGGCCAAAATCTATTGACAATAGAGGAGATTTTGCGGGCATGGGGAGTATACGTGAGCGGCCCTGGTGATTGGTCGGCCTTTCAGCTAGTAGATAGATAGATGGAGAGAGAGATAGATAGATAGATAGAGGTGGTTGATCCAAAGAAATTTTTTCTAAACGGGGGGGAGGAACCGTTTCGGTTTCGAAAGTGATACTCTTGAACAATTTTCCGGCTCTGTTTCGAAATCAAGCCGTATTTAATAACAAAATTCATTACTATTTCATTAATGGCGCCCATGCATGCGCAGTGCGCAGGGGGTGCCCGTCTCCACGCCCCCTCGCCAGCTCAGAATCAACCCGCGAGCCCAAGCCTTACTCCAGGATCTGAACGGGGCCATTCTCAGGTGACGGAAGGGAAAGCCAGGGAAGGGAAACCCCTTTCCGAAATGCAGAAAGTCTTTACGAAAAAATGGCGGCATTGGCTTCGATTTAGGTAATTTACCTCCGGTTTCGTTACAGTGGGTCGATAATGATTCAATATTAATTTTTAAATGAATTTATAACGACTTTCAGAGGATAATGAAAAACATAACCAGGCCTTATATATATACTAGCTGTACCTGGCACGCGTTGCTGTGCCCTTTTTAGGAGATGCGAGAAAGTCCAATCATCCACGGTGTGCCCTCCTCTAAACTGCAGTTGGATGGAGTGTGGGTCGTGGGGGGGCATGGTGTGCCAAGTTGGGTCTGTATTGGTCTTGGTTCTGGGCCGCAGTGGTCTGTGGGGAATGATGGGTTTTGAAGTACTACAAATCCCATTTTCCATGGTGGTACTTCAAGTCCCATCATGCATGGTCGGGGCTCTGTGTGCCAAGGTAGGTTACTGTAAATTCAGGCCATACACAATGTCCCATGAGCTGAGGCCTAGTGAGGAACAGCAAGTTAATGAAGCCTTACTGTAAATTCAGGCCATACACAATGTCCAATGAGCTGAGGCCTAGTCGGGAGAATCAAGTTAATGAAGTCTTACTGTCAATTCAGAGCGTAAACAGCTTCCCAGTAAGTGAGGCCTAGTTAGGGAAATCAAGTTAATGAAGTCTTACTTTCAATTTAGAGCGTAAACAGCTTCCCAGTAAGTGAGGGCTAGTTAGGGAAATCAAGTTAATGAAGCCTTACTGTCAATTTTGGGCGTGGTCTGTGATTTTTTGGGGTGTAAATTTTCGGTTGGAAGTGATTTGGGTGTTTGTGTTGGGGATTGGCTCAGGCCTTTTCCTTATTTTGTTTTGGCAGTTGATTATGGATCGGAATTTTCATGTTGGCTGGCCAGTGCAGCAGTTATGCAAATCCGCCCTTATTGGCAGCCAATCATGTTGTTCAGAATGTAGAGGCTGGGTGAGTCTTTGGCTGCCCCGGAGGATGCTGGTAAATGTAGTTTTCTTTTTACTCGTTGTTTTGGGGCCTTTTAGGTTTTGGGGGAAAGTTTCTTTGCTACAAACGTACCTTGCTTGAGGCCTATTTCTGTTGGCAAGTATTGTGTTTCTGCGTTGTATGGTTTCTTTGTTTGAGGTATACATCACATGACGTGAACCCATTTATATAATAGATATACTAGCTGAACCCGGCACGCGTTGCTGTGCCCTATTTAGGAGATGTGAGGAAGTCTGGGTATGTAAGGGTTGGAAATGATGTGATTATGTGTTTTGTGTGTGTATATATGTGTGTGTATGTGTGTTCTTTTTTGTGTGTATATATGTGTTTGTATATGTGTATACAGTATATATATATATGTGTATGTGTATTTATATGTGTTTGTGTATGTATGTGTATATATGTGTGTGTGTGTATCCGTATGTATATGTGTTTGTGCATGTATGTGTATGTACTGTATGTGTGTATATGTTTGTTTTTGTGTATGTATATGTGTAAATATGTCTATGTGTTTTTGTGTGTATATATGTGTATGTTTGTGTATATGTGTGTGTATGTGTATTTATGTGTGTTTGTGTACATACACAAACACACATAAATACACATACACACATATACACATAAACATATATATGTGTGTATATATGTGTATGTGTGTATATATGTGTATGTGTGTGAATTTGTGTTTGTATTTATTTGTGTGTGTATATATATGTATGTGTGTATTTGTGTGTATGTGTGTATATGTGTGTGTATGTGTTTGTGTATGTATGTGTGTGTATATATGTTTATGTGTATATGTGTGTGTGTGTGTATATGTGTGTGTTTGTGTTGTTTTGTGTAGAAGTTGTAATGTTTGGTTTTTTAAAAATTATGGGTTTTGTTAGCTTGCTTGCCTCTTCCATGTCCGTCTCTTGTGGTGCCTGCTCGCCCTTCCTTGCCACCTCCCTGCCGTTGGGGGGGCTTCGGTAGGAGGATGGCTGCAGCGTAACTGTCTCGTCCGCTGTCTCCTCGCAGTCTTTCGCCGGTTGCGTGGTGTCTCTCCCTTCGGCCTTCTCTTCCGGGAGTGGCAGGGAGGTGGGGCGCCGCCTCATCACTCCTCTTCGCCACATCCCTGCCGAAGGGGGGGGGGGGCGAAAGGGGACTTTCACCAGGAGGACGGGCGGTTACGCCGCAGGTTGAGGAGGTGGGCATGGTGCCGGCCTGGTTCGTTTGGGACTCTCTCTCTTTCCCTCTCTCTCTCTCTCTCTTCGTGTGTGTGTGGCTGTTGCTGTTGCGGGAGACACACACAGATGAAGAGAGAGAGAGCGGGAGAGAGATCGTGCGTGGGCCGGGCCCGTGAGGGGTTGGGAGGAGAAGGAAGAGGCGGAGGAGTTGGTGGAGGGAGGTGGGGATGGGGGGGCGGAAGGGGGGTTTTTTTCATGATAATGGAGGCGCCGTGGCCGCGTCCTCCGCCATCTCCGGTGACTTCTCCGCCTCTCCTTCTCCGCCGCCTCGGTGGCGATGGAGGGTGAGGATGCGGCAGAAGAGGCGGGAACGGCGCCTCGTTCGTCGTTGCAAAGCCCCCCGTTTTGGAGATGGCCGGTGGCATGAAGAAGGAGGAGGTAGTTGTGAGGGAGGGCTGATGGTGAGGGCTGGGGTTTGGGGGCGGGCTTGTGTGCGCCGCCTCCATTGTGAATCAGGGCTTTCCCTCTCCGCTGCTCTCGTGGGGGAAGGAGGCAATTGCCGTGCAGCATGCGCCGCTGTTTCCAATGAGTGGCTTTTGTGGGCTGTGTTTGGGGGGATTGGAAGGTAGGGAGGGTGGGTTTTTTGTGCCCTCTAGGAACCTTGTGCCTTGGGTAGTGTGTGGTGTGTGTGGTGGTTCTGGGGCTTATAGTTTTCATGTCTATTTGCCCCGTTCCACGACCATTCACTTTATATACACACACACACACACACACATATATACCAAGGGAATCAGTAGCTACTGAAATGGACATCCAAGTGCCACCTCTGTGTTGATGGAGGCAGGCAGGATTTTCCCCGGGTACTGGTTGTGGGGGGTCGGGAGCAGGTGAGGGTCTTGCCCTCCTTTCTGCTAGAGATCCCCGTGTACAACTAGTGGGCCACTGTGTGACACAGAATGCTGGACTAGATGGGCTGAGGCCCGATTCAGCATGGCTCTTCTTATGTTCTTATGTTCTTATATATATATGGAATCCATGACAAATTTATGTTTCAAAAAAGGACTGAGGCTGAAAAAGTTTGAGAAACTTTACTGTAGATCAGCATTTCTCAACCTGGGGAGGGGGGGGGGGTGCGAGGGGGTTCCACAAGGGTCACACGTATTTCTGACGTCCTTAGGGGTTCCTTTGGCAGAGAAGGCTGAAGAGCTCTTCGCCTGTCCTTCTCTTCCATTTTGGAAATCCCTCCTCCACTGTGATTGGCCGGTCTCTCAGCCAAGGGGAGGGCGGTTTCTAAGACTCCAAGAGGGGAGGGGAGAGCAGGCATGCTCGGCGCATGGCACATGCATGGTGTACATGTGTGGGTGAGGGAGTGCGCACGAGGCTGGAGGGAGTCCCTTCAAGGCATAGGGTTTCTGTGTGGGAAGTCTGTCCCAATTCTATCGCTGGTGGGGTTTAGAATGCTCTTTGGTTGTAGCTAAACTATAAATCCCAGCAACTAAATATGTGAGAGGAAGTCATAGGGAGGAGGGAGGAAGCTGGCTTTCTGCTGCCCTGGAGACTAGAATGCAATGGAACAAGGGCTTCAAACTACAAGAAAGGCGATTCCACCTGAACATTAGGAAGAACCTCCCGATTGTGAGAGCCGTTCAGCAGTGGAACTCTCTGCCTTGGAGTGTGGTGGAGGCTCCTCTGTGGAATCTTTTTAACAGAGGCTGGATGGCCATCTGTGGGGGGTGCTTTGAATGCAATTTTCCTGCTTCTTGGCAGAAAGGGGTTGGACTGGATGGCCCACGAGGTCTCTTCCAACTCTATGATTCTACAACTCCTAAATGTCAAGCTCTATTTTCCCCAAACTCCACCAGTGTTCACATTTGGGCATATTGAGTATTGGTCCAGATCCATCATTGTTGGAGTCCACAACTCCAAAATCCCAGAATACAACTCCAAAACTCAAGCTCCGTGCTCAGCAAACCCTTGGTCGTGGGAGTCCTGCGTGCCACGTTCAGTCCAATTCCATCCTTGGTGGAGTTTAGAAGGCTCTTTGGATTGCGGGTGAACTATAAACCCAGGCAACTACAACTCCCAAATGGCAAAACCAATCACCAGTCCTCAACCCCACCGATATCCAAATTTGGGCATACAGTGTTCTCTGACTTATCACGGTGGTTCTGTTCCAGCAATAAGTGAAAATCCACAAAGTAGGGGTGCCATATTAATTTTAATATTTATACATTATTTTATGTATTTTATATATTACTAGCCACCCCCTGCTATGCGTTGCTGTGGCCCAGTCTGTGTATACAGTATATGTTTTGTGTGTGTGAATATATATATATATTTGTGTGTGTGTATGTGTGTGTGTATGTGTGCTTTTGGCATGCGTTGTAATGTATTTTCAGTTTATTGGCTTCTTAAGTCTCTTCCGCTGTGTTTTTCAGTGTTTTTATGAGTGATGGTCACTTGTTGGCCTGAGAGGTGTCTTGTGTCCAAATTTGGTGTCTATTCGTCCAGTGGTTTTTGAGTTATGTTAATCCCACAAACGAACATGACATTTTTATGTATATAGATGTTCTTACCTGGGCTTCCTTTCCCGCCTCCCGGCCCATCCCGAGGGCGCCTGCCTGCCTCCCTGGCCTCCGCAGACCCCGGCAGACCCTCTGGAGCCACACAGGCAGCAGCAGGCCAGGAAGGCAGGCCTCCCACGCCGCGCCTAAGGCTGCCGCACTTCTCGGGTCCCTGGCCTCCGCTGGACATAAGTATTTTACATTAATATTTTCAAAAACCCGCAAAACTGTGGGTCCGCGTAAAGCGAACCGCAAAAAGCACGGGAACACTGTATTGGGTATTTGTGCCAAATTTGGTCCAGTGAATGAAAATACATCCTGCCCAGGTATGTAGCCAAGTGGGGTAGGGGCTTGAGGGACTTCAGATCCCTCCCAAATTTTCAGGGTGGTTCGTGAAAAGAACCTACTGGTACGTGGCATGGTGGTGTCCTTGTCCGCGCCTGGGCCCTCGGCGCACTCTCTTTCCTTTTCGGTGTCTCTGGTTTCAGCCTTCGTTGCTGGGAGAGGAAGGGGAGTGCGCTGACAGCCCAGGCACCAAAGAAGATGCCGCAGCCCCACAGAGGATTCGGAGGCCGCAATAGGCCTTCCTTTGCGCCTGTGCACTCGACAGGCCTTCAATGCCTGTGCACTGAAGTCTCACCACACTCGTGGCTGGGAGTGGAGTGCGTCGAGCCCGTCGTCATCTGCCTTCTGGGACTCTCTGGATCCAGGTAAACAACAGCAACAATTCCTATTTGAAAAGGGGCAATTGTTCTCCAATCCCTGCCTGTATGCACAGTTGCGCACATGGGCTCTATGTGCCAAGTTTAGTCCAGATCCAGCGTTGGCTCGGCTCAATGCCCTCTGGAGAAGGGCGCACTGCAACTCCCAGATCCAAGGTCAATCACCCCCAATCCCTGCCTGTCCTGTATGCACAGTTGGCCATGTCAGGTCCAGATATGATGTTGGCTGCCTTCTGGGACTCTCTGGATCCAGGTAAACTACAACTCCCATTAGAAAAAGAGGACATTCAGGAGGAAGAGTATTAAGTGATGAGAGTGCTGAACGAGGATGGAGAGGAGCCAGGCTCAGCTCTACCGCTGGTCATGGAATCCGCTGGGCAATGTCGGACCAGTCGCTCTCTCTCCATGTGGTCTATGCCACTATTAATGCTACAAATGCTATTTATTTATTTATTTCACGATATTTCTATGCCGCCCTTCTCAACCCCGAAGGGGACTCAGAGCGGCTTACATGCAAACTGCAAATACAACAAACGACATTATTGCCACAGCACAACATCAGTATTACACATCACATGGCACTATAACATTATATCGCAATCTCATTAGCCATATGGCATGTAATACACAATATACAATTATAATATCACATTGTCATTAGTAGTGTTATATGGTATCACATTACAACATTATCAATATTAAATGTATATGCAATATATTATACCATACTCATATTATGGTATAATATTGGGCTAGAAGTCAGCCTGAAGAAAACGGAAGTCCTCTACCAGCCCGCACCACAGGAAGAACACCATCATCCCCACGTCTGCATAGGCACATCTGTGCTGAAGTCCGTTCAGCAGTTCACCTCCCTGGGAAGCATCATCTCTTCAGATGCCAAGATTGACGAAGAGATAGATCACAGATTAGCAAAGGCATAGAGTGCATTTGGAAGGCTTCACAAAAGAGTCTGGAGCAACAAGCACCTGAGGCAAAGCACCAAAATCAGTGTGTACAGAGCTATCATACTGTCTGTTCTCCTCTATGGGTCTGAAACATGGGTCACCTATCGCCAACACTTACGACTCCTTGAACACTTTAATCAGCGCTGTCTTCGCACAATCCTAAATATACACTGGACCGACTATGTGACTAATGTTGCTGTCCTTGAGCAAGCAGGGGTCACCAGCACTGAAGCCATGCTATTGAGAACACAGCTGCGCTGGGCAGGGCACGTCTCTAGGATGGAGGACCACCGCCTCCCAAAGATACTACTCTATGGTGAACTCGCCACGGGTCAGCGCAAAAGAGACGCCGCTAAAAAGAGATATAAGGACTCCCTGAAACAACATCTCAGGCTCGGCCAGATTGATCACCAACAATGGTCCACCCTGGCCTCACATCGGGAGGCATGGAGATGCACTATCCACAATGCTGCGGCCTCTTTCAAGAAGACACGCCAAATGGGTCTCAAAGAGAAAGGACAACGCAGAAAGAACCGCAACTTGGAAACATCACCCAAGGAGACTTTCCGCTGTGCTTTCTGCAACCGGACTTGCCTATCTCAGATTGGCCTTTTTAGTCATCAACGCGCTTGTAGAAAGCGTGGGATGAGCCCTTCCTAAGAATCTTTGTTTGCGAAGTAATGCTGAGAGATTATACTATAATATAGTGACATTGTAATGTAATATAACATTATATTATATTTATGAAATAATAAATAACATTATTTGTTTAAATAAAATGTATTTTTTTCATAAAATTATCCCCTACCAAATATTTCCACTAGACTCGTATAAAACTCAAGTAGCCAGGTGTCTGGGATCAAATGTAGAGTCAAAACCCTGGGTGTGACAGGAACATAAAGTGTCTTTGTAAGGAAGGAGCCCAAGGCTGCCCTTAGCCCAGCTTGATCAGCACCCAATGGCCCTGCAGCTCCAAAGCCTGGCTGCTTCCTTCCTTCGGGGAATCCCTTGTTGTTGGGAGGGGTTAGCTGGCTCTGGTTGTTTCCTGTCTGGAATTCCCCTGTTTCCTCAGCCAGGCTGGCGCCCCCAGAGGTGGAAGAGCCTCTTCTCGGGGGTCTCTTCTCGGGGGCGAGGCCAGGGGGGTGGGGGCCTCTCTCTCTCTCTCTCTCCCTGAGGAAGGGTGCCCTCCTGGGTGGGTGGGGGAGAGAACGGAGGAAGGAACCCTGGTCTGCCTGAGGCAAGTGGAAATGCTGCCATTAGCCCAGCTTGATCAGCACTGAAGGGCCTTGCAGCTCCAAAGCCTGGCTGCTTCCTTCTTTCATGGGGGGGGGATCCCTTGTTGCTGGGAGGGGTGAGCTGGCCCGTGTTGATTCTTTACTGGATTCACCTTGTTTCCTGGGTGTAGTTTTCAGAAGGCGTGACCCGCCAATGGGGAGGGGGGGAGGGAGGCCAAGGCTCCGGGAGGCAGGAGCAGGAGGCAGAGCCACCTCCACAGGGGAGGGAGAGAGAGAGAGAGAGGAGGAGGGGCCCAGGAGTTCAACGGGGGGAGCAAGGCAGGGGGCTCCCCTGAGGCAGAAGCACAAGGGCCAGGGCCAGGTTCCCTCCTGACCTTTCCCCTGAGCTCACCACCACCCCTGCTGAGGAGGAGGAGGAGGCTTGCCACAGAGGCGCAGGCCAAGCGCCAGGAGAGAGTGCTGCTGCTGCTGCTGCTCCTCCAGCATGGCCAGGCAGCCCGGAAAACCTGCCACCCCCCGGTTGTGATACTCCATCTGGGCCCACGGGGGGGGAGGGGAGGGGGGAAGCCCCGCAAGGACTCGGAGGGAGAGAGAGAGAGAGAGAAGGGGGGAGGCCTGGCCGTGTTCTTGAGGCCTGAGCGGGAGAGGAGGAGGAGGAGGAGGACAACCAAGCAGCCTCGGAACGGGCCGCTTCCCCTTTAAACATGCAAATGAGCTCCGCGCGGCGCCCGGGCGCTCCTCCCTCCCTCCCCCGCCCACGCGCGCGCGCCAGCCAGCCAGGGTCCCCGGCGGCCAATCAGGAGCGCGGAGGGAGGGAGAGGGGTGACGTCACGCGGTCCCCGCCCCCTTTGCGGCCGTTATTTCAAACGGAAGCGACGGCAGCCAGGGAAGCAGGTGAGGCGTCTGTTCTCTCGGGAGTCCCCTCAGGGGCCGAGGCCTCGCCCGGGACAAAGGAAGAGGCTCCCCGCCGGCCTGCCTCCCCCTCTGCTCGGGCCTTGCCCCCGTGGCCTGGCGGGCAGAGCGGGCGCTTGGCCGCCCAAGAGGAGGAGGAGGAGGGGGCCTGGCTGGGCCTGAGGGGGGGCTGGGGGAGAAGGGGGAGGGTCAGCACACACGGCCCGGCCCCCTTCCCCTCCCCCCCAAAGGGCAGGAGGTCCCCCTGGAGTGCCGCCCTGGGGCTCCTCCTCCTCCTCCCGTGGCTGGTTCTCCTCTGGGCCTCTCCCTCCCCCAATCCCCCCCGAGGGTCCTGCCAGGCTCATCACCCCAGGGAAAGGCTTCATGGCACCGCTCCCAAGGCCGCAGCCACGCTCTCAATGCCTTTCCCCGGCTCGGGGGGGAGGGGCGGGTCCCACTCGGCTGCAGGTCAGTAGTTCTCATTGTGAGGCCTCTAGGCAGATATTGGGGGGGAGGGGGGGGGGGGTCCAGATGCAAAACGGCCCTTGTTGACTATTATGGGATGCCAATGACAGCCCTGTGGTGCCTCTTCGAGGGTTTTGCATCTCTCTCCCCTCTCTCCCTGGAGGGGGTGGCTGGGCCCTGCAGCCCAGGAAGAGGGCGAGGGAGACCTGCTCTCGAGGCCTCCAAGCACTGCAGGCATGAGTCTGAAACTCGTAATAGAAACAGGAGGAGGAGGAGCACCAGGGCCAGGCCTCTTATTTCAGACCTAGAGGTATTATTATAGGTATCTAGATATTATTATTGTTGTTATAGACATGGAGATTATTGTAGCCATATAGGTATTATTATCATTGTAGGTGTATAGATATTCTGGGCATCCAGGCTCCCTCCGTCAGCTCCCTGTGCGAAGGGGGCACAAGAGGAGCCCCCCACAAGGATGGGGAGACAACCAAACATCCAGGCAACGGCCCCTGGGCAACAACACCTTGGCAGGCGGACAATTCCCTCACACCAGAAGTGACTTGCAGTTTCTCAAGTCACTCCTGACATGAGGAAAAAAATTACAGAGGTATAGATATTTTTATTAGTATTGACATAAATATTTTATAGGCGTATACGTATTATTATTATTATTATAGATATGATACTGCTATTATTATTACAGAGTATAGATATTTTATTGTTATAGACGTAGATATTATTATAGGCATATAGGTGTTATTATTATAGATATATAGATATTATTTGAGACCTATAGATATTATTATAGGCATCTAGACATTATTGCAGACATGCAGATATCATTATAGACAAGTTTATATTAATGTTATAAACATATAGATATATTATAGACATATAGATATTATTATTAGAGACCTATAGATATTATTATAGGCATCTAGACATTATTATTGCAGACATGCAGATATTATAGGCATGTAGATATTATGTTATAAATTATTATAGATATATTATATGCAGATACATTATAGATATTATTATTTGAGACCTATAGATATTATTATAGGTATCTAGACATTATTATTACAGACACATGCAGATATTATTATAGACATGTTTATATTAATGTTATAGACATATAGTTTATATTATTATAGACATATAGATATTATTATTAGAGACCTATAGATATTATTATAGGCATCTAGACATTATTATTGCAGACATGCAGATATTATTATAGACATGTTTATATTAATGTTATAGACATATAGATATATTATAGACATATAGATATTATATTATTATTAGAGACCATTATGGATACATATTATAGGAATCTAGACATTATTATTATAGGAATCAGACATTATTATTGCAGACATGCATTATTATAGGCATGTTTATATTAATGTTATAAACATATATCTATATTTTGGACATATAGATATTATTATTTGAGACCTATAGATATTATTATAGGCATCTAGACATTATTATTGCAGACATGCAGATATTATAAACATGTTTATATTAATGTTATAAACATATAGATATATTATAGACATATAGATATTATTCGAGACCTATAGATATTATTATAGGCATCTAGACATTATTATTGCAGACATGCAGATATTATTATAGATATGTTTATATTAATGTTATAGATATTATTATTCGAGACCTATAGATATTATTATAGGTATCTAGACATTATTATTACAGACATGCAGATATTATTATAGGCATGTAGATATTATTCTCATAGACGTATAGATATTATTATTAGAGACCTATAGATATTATTACAGACAAATATATTATTATTAAAGACATAGATATTATTATTATTGTAGATATTGTAGCCCAGGATTGCTATAAAGTAAACATGGACTGTCATCTGTCGGGAGTTCTTTGATTGTGGCTTCCTGGACAGCCTTTCCCAATTCACAGAGCGTGCGTTTCCTGTTTTTGTCCTTTTTTGAGTACTGGACTTCATTTCCCAGAATATATATATATATATATACACACACACACACACACACACACACAAATGAAGGGGAGGGGGTGGATCTGGAGGAGGGTGCTCTCTCTCTCTCTCAATCCTTTCTTTCTCCCCTCCCTCTCCTGTTGGGCTTTTTAAAATGCCAAAGCAACAATGCAGTGGAAGAAAGGAAAGCAGCCAGCCAGCCAAGCAGGCATCACTTCCAGGAGGCTGGCTGTAGGTGTGATGAGGAGGAGGAGGATACTGCTCTCTCTCGGCTGGCAAGAAGGAGGTGAAATGCTTTGGACCAGAAGTGTTTGGGAGGGGAGAGGCAGGGGGCAGTGAGAGGGGTATACTGGCCACCTTTCCCTCCCTCTCTCAGCCTCCCTCTCTCTCAGCTGTTGGTTTTTCCCCCTCGTGCAGCAGGGAGGGGCGGGTAGCAGCACCGAGGCCTGCCTTCCTTCTTCCCCTCCAGGGTCTTCCTCCTCCTCTCCGTTTGCAGAGGCCAAGCGGAGAGGAGGAGGAAGAAGAGCCCAGAGGAGAGGGACGAAGGCAGGCGTTGCTGCCGCTGCCCCGCACACCTCTCGCAGCTCTTCGAGGCTTCCGCCAAATGGAGATACAAGCCTTGCTGCGGGGACATGGCCTCCTCCTCTTCTTCTTCCTCCTCGCCACCAAATTCGCCTCCCCGCCAGGCCTGTGCCCTTCTGTGTTGCCCCCAGGAGCCCGGCAGGGGGTGGGGCCAAAAGACATGGCATTGCAAGCCCTCGGAAACACTGAGAACCCCTGATGTAGGAACTCTCTTGTGTGTGCGCGCGCACCCCACCCCCCTGTCCCTGTACGCTTGCGGAGTGGATTTTTAGGATTTGTAAGAAAAGTTTAGTTGGGTTTTTTAAATTATTGTTGGTCACACCTTGCATTGTAACATGTTATGTTGCCAAATTTGGTGTGATTCCATTCATTGGTTCTTTTGTTTACTTCAGCCTAATTACGACAGCTTTCTATGCCACTCTTCTCACCCCGAAGGGGACTCAGAGCGTCTTACAATATATATATATATATATATATATATATATATATATATATATATACACACCGTGTTTCCCCGAAAGTAAGACAGCGTCTTACTTTCTTTTCCCCCCGAAAAGTCCCCTACGTCTTACTTTCGGGTACGTCTTATATAAACTAAGACGCCCCCGCCCCCCTGCCGCCGCCGCCATCGGCCCATCGGCACGCGGCACATCTCCGCGCACCTTTCTGCCAGGCCACCCTGACGCGGCGCCTCTTGCTCTCGTCCCCCTCCCTTTCTTCGTCCAAGGAAGGGAGGGGGAAGAGAGCAAGAGGCGTGGCGAAGCGGCGCCGCGGCACTCTCGCTCTCTTCCCCCTCCCTTCCTTGGACGAAGAAAGGGAGGCGGAAGAGAGCAAGAGGCGCGCGTCAGAGAGGCCTGGCAGAAAGGTGCGTCGTCATGGAGGAGTGCCGCGGCCGATGGGCCGGCGGGCGGCGCGACGAGGTACGGCTTACTTTCGGGGTACGGCTTATATTAGCCGACCCCCCTGACACCCCCGATACGTCTTACAATCGGGGGTGTCTTACTAGCGGGGAAACACGGTATGTATATATATATATATATATATATATATATATATATACATACAGTATATATATATACACACACAAACGCACACACACTAGCTTGGGGACCCGGCGCTGCCCGGGTTATTTGAGAAAGATCTTTTGTCCCAAGGTTGGTCTTTATCAGTTTTTTATGTGGCTTGCAGTGGTCTCGGGAAGTGAGGGAAGGTGCTGGGAGTCCCATCGTCCATGGTCCATCCTCCTCCAAACTGCACCAGGATGTAGACTGGGTCATGGAGGCTCTGTGTGCCAAGTGTGGTCTTGATCAGTCTTTGGATGAGGTTGGCAGCGGTCTTGTGAAGTGAGTGTAGGTACTTCAAGTCCCATCATCTGTTGTCCACCCTCCTCCGAACTGCACCAGGATGTAAAGTGGATCATGGGGGCTTTGTGTGCCAAGTGTGCTCATGATCATGCACTGGATGAGGGTCGCAGCGGGCTCGAGAAGTGAGTGAAGGTACTTGAAATCCCATCATCCATGGTCCGCCCTCCTCTAAACTGCAGTAGGATGGAGTGTGGGTCATGGGGGCTCTGTGTGACAAGGTTGGTTGCTGTCAATTCAGGCCATACACAATGTCTCATGAGCAGAGGCCTAGTTTGGAAAATCTAGGTAATGAAGCCTTACTGTCAATTCATGCCTTAAACAGTATCCCATTAGGTGAGGGCTAGTCAGGAAAATCAAGTTAATGAAACCTTACTGTCAATTTTGGGGCCTAGTCTGTGATTTGTAGGGGTTGCTGTGTTTTTTGTGAAGTGTTTTGGGTGAAGGTACTGAACATTCCATTTCCAACGGAAAAAACTGTCAACTGGCTAACTTCAACTCCAGCCATTTATGTCTGCCTCAGGCCCTTTCCTTTCCTCTCTGTGCTGCCTAGAAGTGTTGGAATGTTGGGAGGCTGGCCAATCAGAGCCCGTTATGCAAATTATCCCACAGTGGCAGCCAATCGAAACGCTGGCACATATACCTCCCACCGCACCACCGCCCGCAAACACTGACTTTTATTATATGTAATAGATAGATAGATAGATACACACACATATACAATACATTATATTATTAGCATAGTACAATACCAGTATTATTTATTTCCATATTGTACTATAACATTATATTGTAATATTATTAGTAATCTTACACGTAACATAAAATATATAATTCTAACATTGTATTGTTATTAGTTTAATATTGTATTACATAATATTATACACATGTATACACAATATAGTACGTTACATTACAATATATTATTCCCATAGCACAGGAGACAAGGTGGAACTGCCCCCCCTCCCCGGCCCAGAGCAGCAGTTGGTGCCCTGCGCTGATAATTGGGGCTATAGGGCAGTGCTGAAGGAAGGGGCCTCCGCCCTCAGGCAGGCAGGCAGGCACTCAGCAGTCCTTCATTCCCCTCAGTGGAGCTCCCCATCTATCCTTCCCTGGGAGGGAGGGATGGTGGCCCCAAGGAAGGAATTTGATTGGAGGGGGCGGGAGCCCCTTCCCCCAATCGGGACCAGGGCGAATAGTGAGACCTGCCTGGTGTATCCACAGATAAGAGAGGTGAAGAGGGAGAGGCTGGCCTTCCACGCTCTTAAAGGAAAGCATTGGGAGCAGTGTCACTGAAACTGAGCCTCACGGGTCTGGCTTTGCCCAGCTTGGGATGCTGAAGACTCGACCAGGATTCGCAGTTCCCTCTCTCCCAGGATCTGACCCCAGATCATCTGCTTTGAGCTGGATGATAAGAGCCTAGACAGCCAGGTAACTCGGATCAGATCCTGGGATAGAGACGTTGCCTGAGATACGCAACTCGAATTCTTTGCCCTGGGAAGCCAGAATGGCCCCCTCCCTCCCTGGTGTCCTTCTGGTGGCAGGCTAAAACTTTTTCATCATTCGAGCAGGCTTTTAAAGAAGGAGGTTTTGAAGATCAAGTCGGGGGGGGGGGTGTTTGAATATTTTTGATGGATGTTACCTGTGATTTTTAGTACTGTTTGTGTCTAATTCTATTTTGATGTTTGTATATTTCTATATTTTAAATTTTAATTTCATTGACCCAAAAAATTAAAAATTAAATTATTTTAAATTGTATACTAATGTTTTTATGTTAAGCCGCTTTGAGTCCCCTTTGGGAAGACACAGCGGGGTAGAATCATAGAGTTGGAAGAGACCTCGTGGGCCATCCAGTCCAACCCCAATCTGCCAAGAAGCAGGGAAATTGCATTCAAAGCACCCCTGACAGATGGCCATCCAGCTTCTGTTTAAAAGCTTTCAAAGAAACTTTTAAACAGAGTCTGGGTGGCCATCTGTCATTCGAAATGTAACAACAACAACAAGCTCTAAGCAGGTTTAGTCCTTGGTCAATGGACTGAGTAATTCAAGCCCAGCATTCACCCCATCCAAACAAATACAGTCATTTTCACCACCTCTCTCAGGCCAACGAGTTAGAAGCCCAGAACTCAGCAATGGATTCTCCTGAATGGACTGACTGTACGGGAAATTGCAGACCTGTCGTATCTCCCAACTTGATTCGAGGCCTCTCTTGTTCCAGCTGGACTTCTGCCTGGAGTCTATCCCGTCACGGTTCCCTCTGGATTCCTTCATGATCCTTGGTTTACCTTCAATTCCTCCTTCCATGTTTTCCTTCTTGTTTGGCTCCCCTTCTCATATTGCTTTTCCAGTTTCCATTGTCCTTCTTTGGGGGCCACTAGAGATCTCTTCAAGATGGGATTTAGTTGATCCAACTTGCTGTTGGCACTATGGATTAATCCGTTCAGAATTTCCAGTGGTTTCATATCTTCTGTACGTTTAGCCAACATCTTCTTATGTTGTTTCCTTTCTCCATTTTAGGAGGTTTCAACTGAACGTTGGATTTCTTCTTTAAGCGCTTTTATCCAATTGATGTCGTATTTTGGTAAGTTTTCAAATAAATGCCTTTTGCAAACAAGCTCCTATTTTTGGCAATGCTTCAGGAAGATGTTTGATAAATCAATGAGCTGTGTTGACTTCTCTTCGATTCAAGGCCACACTGAAAAATCCCCCTCCTTTCCTTCCTCTTTTCTCGCTAATCCAGAAAATGACAAATCATGATTGCACTGAGACTACTGGGCCTATTTCGTAACAAGAACTGCACTTTTATCTTCTATTTCAAAAATCAAGCTTTCCCATTCAGTCTTGTTTCTCCCCTTCCTTCCTTCCTTCCCGTTTTCTGGATTATCTCTTTGTCTATATCGATTAGATATCTGTGCTTCTCTGCAATAGGGTAACAGTGCATATCGTTATAATCACATACTTGCCGGTTGAGAATCATTATTTCGTTGTTTGATTTCCTCCTCCTCCTTTCAGTAGTCTTTGATTCCAAAAGGAGATCTTGAGGGAAGGTGATCAGGTTGGGAAAGTGGGTTGGAGGTCAGCAGTGTAGCTGAAAACACCTGCAATGGTTATGCGCGTGCACGTCTCTCCTTGCTTCCCCTCAATAGCACTCCATTTAGGGAGCTGCAATCCTCCAGGAGGCTCCCACAACACCACAGCTTCCCCCATCCACATCACTATTGCGAAGTTTGCAAAGGTCTTGGCTTATTATTTATGTATAGCCAGGTGTACTCCTGCCCTCATTTTGAGCTCGTTGCAGGCACTAATCTTGGTAATGTCTATGGACAGAGCTTTTTGTCATTTCGTCTGCTGCCATTCCTAAACCAGAAGTCCAAGTTGAGGTCTTTGAATATCAGTTGTTTCTAATTAGACAACCATACAACAATATGTCCGCTCCACTGGCTGCTGATGCAATTCCAAGCACAATTCAAAGTGCTAGTTTTGACTTATAAAACCCTATACGGCACCGGTCCAGCGTACCTGTCCGAACGTATCTCCTCCTACATCCCACCTTGGAGTTTAAGATCTTCTGGGGAGGCCCTGCTCTCGGCCCCGCCTTTGTCTCAAACATGCTTGGCGGGGACAAGGGACAGGGCCTTCTCGGTGGTGCCTCCTCGCCTGTGGAACTTACTACCCAGGGAAATTAGGTCATCTTCATCCCTTCTCACCTTTAAAAAAAATTAAAAATGTAGATGTGGGACCAGGCCTTCGGGTAATTAAGTGGACAATGACAAGGGCAATGTTGACAATGGCTTGGAAATGTATTATGGATAAATTTGAGGGAGCATCCAACCCCAGTTTTCAGCTAATTATGGCCACCAGTGTGGTAATTCTTACTAGATTTTAATTGTATTGTTTTAATGTTTTAAACTATTTATAATGATTGACTCTTTGTTTTTATTATGTATATATTGAGGCATCGAATTGCTGCCGATTGGGAGCCACCCAGAGTGTGTCTCCCCCCCCCCCCGGTGGGGGGGGGGGGGGCTAAGAAGGGCAGGGTACAAATTTTCTAAATAAATAAATATTGTTTGCCAAATAGATGCTCTGAGGAAGGAAGGCCAGCTGACTTGTAGAATTAGTGCTACACGTGGGGTCAACCATTGCTGCATATGGTGAAGTCATTTTTTTCATTCTGTAATTGTGCAAGTGGGAGGAGCTTCCAGGGCTCCTTTCTCCCTCGTTTTTAGAGCTATTTGGATGAAACTTGCTACAGTGGTAGAGCACATTGACTACTGTTAGCCTTTGCCCTGCTCTGGTGTCTCTGTGTGAGGCCAGGTATCTTGGACCCTCAGTGCCAGGGGTCAAAGGGGACAGTTGCAAGAGTCGGCAAAGGCCAAAGGGTTTCAGTAGGCAAAGGCCCAGCCTTGCCATTTACAGAGTTATATCATCATCATCTCTATCCTGCTTTCTCTCTCTTAAAGGGAGACCCAAAGCCGCTAACAATAAAAGCGACACAGGATATAATTTGAAGCTGAAAAACACACACATTAAAATTAAACATTGGCACTATTAAAAATAAAAAGTTAAAGCCAATTAGAAGCCTGTACTGAGTAATCCCAGGAAAGGTAAGCAGTCCCAAGCCATCACCTTGTTGGCAATTAAAGCAGTAATGCAGGTGTTTCTGAAGCACCTGCTGGACGCTTCCATTTGGGCCAATACGTTTGAGGGCAATAAGCCTGTACTCCCAGTAGACTGAAGAGCCCTCTCCAAAACTAGGAGGCAAAGTGGGCTCCACAATCTGCAAGTATTGTGAGGAGAAAGCCATGGTACTTGTGAATGTGATCAATAAACTCTCTGGTTAAATGGGGGGCCATTTACCTGGTGGCACATGGTATACAATGTCCTGCTTAGGAAACAAGCCTGGCTCTACCCAGATGACAGTCTCAGCTCAACTGGCAGGTGATCCTCAATGCAACCCCTGCAAATGGGCTCCGAGGGCCGAAGAGGGGCCTGTAGTGGATGCGGTGAACTTGATGGCTTGCCTCCTACCCCTTGAGCCATAGCACAAACATCATCTTTAGCACTGGAGGTCCATCCATCCATCTCCACTATAACCCTTCTCTCGTGCACTGCTGCTAGTCTGACTGCCTTCCACCCTGTGCTTCTGCATCCCTGTCTCTATTTTTGTGGTCCGGTGTAGAAGTTCGCAATTTCATTTGTTTTTCTCTTTGCATTTGTTCTGCCTGATGTTTCATACTTTTGTGGTATAGGTTTTGTGGACCAGCATTTCTCCTCCCCCAGACAACGTCAGTGGTGCCCGTCCCCTCTGGAACCCCCCTCTCCCCCTGGGAATTAGATGTATTGGCTAGTCTCTAAGCAAGGGGAGCTAGATCATGACCTACTTTGAATGTCATGTGAGGATGTCTCCAATATCAATGAGGAGAGGGAGTCATCAGGGGAACTGGGGGGACTAAACACAGGGAGCGTCCTTGGGCGGGAAAGTATGGCGGATTGGGTAGTGACAAAAGGTGCCGATGGGGTTTCAAACTGGTACTGTAGGAGTGGAGGGGTCCTCACAGGGGAGCTATTTGTGGATTTGTTGCTAGAACCAGATGGATCATGGTGAGAAGGGTCCAAGCTCTTGATAAAGGGGCGTACATAAGGATCCACAAGCACCTTTCTGGTGGTAATGCCCATCCTTTTAAGCACGGTCGAAGTGCTAATAGATCACCAAACCATAAATTGTCTTCAGGTGTAATAAGAAGACAAGTAGAGCGATCACATGATTGATAGTCTCTACGTAGCCATGTTATGGCCTTCACTCTGACTTCTGATAGTCTCTTTGATAGAATTTGAGCCAGAGATCGGCGGACCGCCCTCCTTGAGGTCTATCTGCCTCTATTGATCATCAGATCGGCAATTTCAACCGCTATACTGTTCATTTGCAAAAGATGTTGATTTTGGCAAGAGACAGTGGTAGAGCAAACAATAGAGTCTGATGTCATCTGCAATTGTCTCCTGCCAACTAGGGCCCTCCTGGTTCCAATGAATACAGGGAAACCCTTCCGTACCCCCAGTCGTCTCACATTCCGCCCTTCCATCTTGGGGTCCAATAGTCCTCCTTGTGCTGCCAAGCAAGAGTCCTCAGATAAGTCAGCAAGCATTGTTGTTGTCGTTTTTATGAGGCTTAGGCAGTTGGAAGGGAACCCCAAAGGCCATCTAGTCCAGCCCCATTCTTTTTGCCAGGCAGGAAGAAGGCCTGTATTATTATACATTGTTATTATTATTATTATTATTATTATGAGGCTTAGGCAGTTGGAAGAGAACCCCAAAGGCCATCTATTCCAGCCCCCTTCTTTCTGCCAGGCAGGAAGAAGGAATTACTCTTATATTATTATACTTTGTTGTTGTTATTATTATTATTATTATTATTATTATTAGTTGGAAGGGAACCCCAACGGCCATCATTGTTTTACATTTTTGTTATAGTCCAGCCCTCTTCTATCTACCAGGCAGAAATAAAGAATTATTCTTATATTATATGTTGTTGTTATTGTTTTGAGGCTTAGGCAGTTGGAAGGGAACCCCAAAGGCCATCTAGCCCACTTCCCAGCCTTATATTATTATATGTTGTTGTTATTTTTTCTTTCCATCTAGCCAGGCAGGAGGCAGAGAAGGAATAACTCTTATATTATTATACTAGGTTTTATACTATTGTTGAATTCTTATACTATTATACATTGTTGTTGTTATTATGAGGCTTAGGCAGTTGTAATAATAATAATAATAATAATAATTTATTAATTGGATTAACTGGAAGGCTTTGAGCATTGACCTTGACTTTTAGAGTTATAGTTCACTTACATCCAGAGATAACTGTGGACTGAAACAATGAGGGATCTGGAGGCAGATGGAAGTGTGCCGTGCTGCAGCTCTCTTCCCTGTGGGAAAGGCCCCAGGGAGGGAAGGAAGGGAGGAAAAAGAAGCGGCAGACAGATCGTTTGCCGGGGGGGGGGGGTATCTCCACAGTTAAGCCTTTCACATGTTGAGGGCAGAGGGGAGGAGGAGGAAGAAGAAGAGGATTAATTGGCTGAATTGCGGTTTTTGTGTGGCTCTTTTGACCTGGGGCTCCAGATAAGCCAGTCAGCCATTCCGGCCGGGGGGTGGGGTGCAAAGGAGGAGGCGGTGAACGCTGAGAAACAGCCGAGCAATGTGTCTGCTCTGTGCTGTCTTCCAACTGTTTTTAGATTTGTAAGTTATTGTCTTTGTTTATTGTAATTTTTCTGATTTTTGATCACACCTACGATTGTTTGGTGTTTTGTGGCCAAATTTGGTGTTTTTCCGTTCAGTGTTTTTTTTGTTTTTAAGGTACTCACGACAACAAGTCAGTTTTTATAAAGATTGTATGTATATATTTATATAGACAAGATAAAAAGGAGCAGCTGCAGCAATAAACTAAAGATAAAGAATCGGTCCTGTGTGCTTCTTTTTAGAACGAAGTTGAAAACAAAACACTTATAAGAATACTAGCTGACCTGGCCACGAGTTGCTGTGGGTATGTGTGTGTTTCCTCCTTCCTTCTGTCTTTCCTTTCCCTCCTTCCTCCAGTTCCTTCCTTCCTCTTCCTTCCTTCCTTTCTCCCCCTTTACCCTTTCCTTCTCTCTTTCCTTTTCCTTTCCTCTCTCCCCTTCCTTCTTTCCTCCATTCTCCCTCTTGCTTCCTTCCTTCCTCCCCTTCACCCTTTCCTTCTCTTCTTCCTTTTCATTCCCTCTCTCCCCTTGCTTCTTTCCTCTATTCTCCCTCCTCCTTCCTTCCTTTTCCTTCCTTTCTCCCCTTCACCCTTTCCTCCTCTCCTTCCTTTTCCTTCCTTCTCTTCCCTTCCTTCTTTCCTCCATTCTTCCCCTCCTTCCTTCCTTCCTTCCTCTTCCTTCCTTTCTCCCCCTTCACCCTTTTCTGCTCTCCTTCCCTCTCTCCCCTTGATTCTTTACTCCATTCTCCCTTTTCCTTCCTTCCTCTTCCTTCCTCTTCCTTTTTTCTTCCCCTTCACCCTTTCCTGCTCTCCTTCCCTCTCTCCCCTTGCATCTTTCCTCCATTCTCCCTCTTCCTTCCTTCCATCCTCTTCCTTCCTCTTCTCCCCCTTCACCCTTTCCTCTCTCCCTTCCTTCCTTCATCTTTCCTCCATTCTCCCTCTTCCTTCCTTCCCCTTCCTTTCCTCCATTCTCCCCCTTCCTTCCTTCCTTCCTTCCTTCCTTCCTTCCTTCCTTCTTCCTCTTCCTTCCTTTCTCCCCCTTCACCCTTTCCTTTTCTCCTTCCTTTCTCCCCTTGTCTCAGTCCCTCCATTCCTTTCTCTACCACCACCAACATTCCGACTCTCTAAACTGCCAGGGGGGTGGGGGTGGGGGCTCCCAGCCTACATTCTAACTGAGGGAGTATTTACATAATGCCTCTAATTGGTCAGCTCCACTAACATTCCGACGCTGTAAACTGCCAGAGGGAGTTGGTGTGGGGGATCATGGATTTGTGGCCGTTGCTCTTTTTTGGGCGGGGGTGTTTTGGTAAGCATACCTCGTAGGGTTTTCTGGGTATGTGGGCTGTTTTTGTGTTTCTGCCTTGTGTGGTTTCTTTGTTTATGAGACAGGACCCATGACATGGAGGATTATATATATATATAGATAGATATTTGAGAAACAGTTTACTCCATACAAGTGGTGTACAAGGCAATTCAAAAAAAGTATCAAAGAAACGTAGTGTTGATTCCACATTGGATTTAGATGCAAAATGATTTCAAAAAATAAGAAAAAAGACTTCTTTGCTTCCCACGTAGAGTGATATTTTCTTTGCTGTATATTCACAGGTTTCTTGTTGCATATAATTATATAGATGTAGCACATTCTAGTCCCCGACAATATTCCCCAGGTAAATTATTGAAATATTGTTTCAGAACGCTTCATCAAGGGGGTATATTATTTTGGCTTGCATCCATATAGTTTCCATATACTTTTAATTTTAAATGTTTTTTTGATTATAGAGAAGCAATTGGAGAGATGCCACAGTTAAAGTCATTGTATTTAGTAAGTCTATATATTGTGTTTAAAGAATATCATGTTATCCATACGTAATGGTCAATCTTTTTAAAATAATCTTTATTGAGAGTTTTATTAAAATACATGTTCTATAAAATCTGACACAAAAAAATAGAAAAAAGAAAGAAAGGAAAAACAAAGAAAAATAGGCGCAATTAAGGGGGGGGATTAAAATCAGAAGAAAACGGTCCACCACCAAGTATATTTTCTTGTTTTGACTTCCTGATTACCTTCAATGAGGCATTTTCTTTGGTTTGGCTTCTTTCTTCTTATTCCTTCCTCTCTTCATCTCTCTTCTCCTTTCCTTCTCTCTCTCTCTAAGGGAGGTGGGCGGGAGAGGAGGAAAAGAGGTGCCCGGGAAAAGGGCAGCTTCCCTCCTGCCTCCTCAAGGATCGGGAGAGAACCGGGCAAAGCGAGGAAGGCTCCTTGCCGGCTTTGCCGCCAGGGCCTTCCTCGGTCCGGTCCCGATCCTGGCGGAGGTGGGAGGGAAGCTGCCGGGACGGCGGCGGGGGGGGTGCGGAAGGAGGTGGGAGGGGCTGGGGGGAGGGGAGGCGGGTCCCCTCCTCTTTCCACGCCCCCCCCCCGCTCTTCCTGACCGGGACAGCGGCGGGGGGGTGCGGAAGGAGGTGGGAGGGGCTGGGGGAGGGGAGGCGGGTCCCCTCCTCTTTCCACGCCCCCCCGCCGCTCTTCCTGACCGGGACAGCGGGGGGGGGGGGGGGGAGGACGGGGGGGGGGGGGGGGGGGGGGGGAGGCGGGTCCCCTTCTCTTTCCACGCCCCCCCGCCGCTCTTCCTGACCGGGACAGCGGCGGGGGGTGCGGAAGAAGGTGGGAGGGGCTGGGGGGAGGGGAGAGGCGGGTCCCCTCCTCTTTCCACGCCCCCCCCGCCGCTCTTCCTGACTGGGACAGCGGCGGGGGGTGCGGAAGAAGGTGGGAGGGGCTGGGGGGGGGGTGGGTCCCCTCCTCTTTCCAGGCCCCCCGCCGCTCTTCCTGACCGGGACAGTGGCGGGGGGGTGCGGAAGAAGGTGGGAGGGGCTGGGGGGGGGGGAGGCGGGTCCCCTCCTCTTTCCACGCCCCCCCCGCCGCTCTTCCTGACCGGGACAGCGGCGGGGGTGCGGAAGAAGGTGGGAGGGGGCGGGGGGGGAGGCGGGGGCTCTTCCTGTCCGGGACAGCAGCGGGGGTGCGGAAGAAGGTGGGAGGGGCTGGGGGAGGGGAGGGGGGTCCCCTACTCTTTCCACGCCCCCCCCCCCCGCTCATCCTGACCGGGACCGCGGCGGGGGTGCGGAAGAAGGTGGGAGGGGCTGGGGGAGGAGAGGGGGTCCCCTCTTCTTTCCACGCCCCCGCCGCTCTTCCTGACCGGGACAGCGGCGGGGGGTGCGGCGGAAGAAGGTGGGAGGGGCTGGGGGGGGCGGCGGGTCCCCTCTTTCCACGCCCCCCGCCGCTCTTCCTGACTGGGACAGCGGCGGGGGGGGCGGAAGAAGGTGGGAGGGGCTGGGGAGGGGAGGGGTCCCCTTCTCTTTCCGCCCCCTGCCGCTCTTCCTGACCGGGACAGCGGCGGGGGGGGCGGAAGAAGGTGGGAGGGGCTGGGGGGGGGAGGCGGGTCCCCTCCTCTTTCCACGCCCCCCGCTGCTCTTCCTGTCCGGGACAGCAGCGGGGGGTGCGGAAGAAGGTGGGAGGGGCTGGGGAGGGGAGGTGGGTCTTCCTGACCGGGACAGCGGCGGGGGTTGCGGAAGGAGGTGGGAGGGGCGGGGGATGGGAGGCGGGCCCCCTCCTCCTTCCACGCCCCCCGCCGCTCTTCCTAACCGGGACAGCGGGGGGGGTGCGGAAGGAGGTGGGAGGGGCTGGGGGGAGGGGAGGCGGGTCCCCTCTTCTTTCTTTTTTTTAAAATAGTTTTTTATTGTTTTCCAACATATATATATACATCGACATTTGGTGGGGGGACCGGGTAGGGGTTGGGGTGTGGGATGTGGTAGAGACACTGTGTAGGGGTACAACAGTATAAAATGACTTCCCAAAGAATTTCCAAGTGCGTTTTTCGTTCGCGTTTTTGGTTCTATTCGTTGTCTTCCTTTCACAGTGGGAATGTTGTTTTCAGTATTATAGTTCATTTATCTCCACTGTGAATTTATGACCTTTGTTTAGTATGTATTTCTTGAGGCTGGTCCAGTCCGTTTTGTTTCTTTCTTTGTTCATGTTGTGGGCTAGGGCGTCCATCTGGATTACGTCCAAGGTCTTCAGTATCCACTCCTCTTCACTGGGGACTGTGTTTTGTTTCCACCATCTTGCTAATGTTATGTGTGCACAGGTGCTTAGTAGGAACAGCATTCTTTCTTGACTCTCTGAAAGTTGGTTGCGAGTCATTCCCAGGAGGTAGGTTTGAAGATCTAGCTCTATCTTTTTTCCCAGTATTTCTTGTGTTGCCTTGTGTACCTCCCTCCAGTATTTTTTAACCTTTTGGCACTCCCACCATTGGTGAATGTAAGTCCCAGTCTTCTGGTCACATTTCCAACACCTCCCTGAGCTTCTCTTGTCAAATTTGGCTAATCTGGCAGGGTACAGGTGCCACCTGTACTGCATTTTAAACCAGTTTTCCTCGATTTCCGTGGATTTATAGTATTTTAATTTTCCCCCCCATATTTCCTCCCACTGATGTAGGGAGATTGTGTGTCCTAAATCTCTGGCCCACTTGATGTGGCAGTCTTTAACTAGATCTTCCTCCATCGCCCAATCCAGTAGTAGTTTGTAAATAGAGCTGATTTTTTTTTCCTTTTTCTCACGGCTGGTTCCCAAATTGTGTCTTCCGCGAATCCGACCTTCTTATCTGTGTTATAGTGTTCATGTATCTGGAAATACTGGAACCATGTTAGATTTGGGTGGTTTTGTCGTAGTTCGGTCCCTCCTCTTTCCCGCCCCTCCCGCCGCTCTTCCTGACCGGGACAGCGGCGGGGGGGTGCGGAAGGAGGTGGGAGGGGCTGGGGGGAGGGGAGGTGGATCCCCTCCTCTTTCCACGCCCCCCCGCCGCTCTTCCTAACCGGGACAGCGGGGGGGGTACGGAAGGAGGTGGGAGGTGCTGGGGGGAGGGGAGGCGGGTTCCCTCCTCCTTCCAGCCCCCCCCGCTCTTCCTTACCGGGCAGCGGCAGGGGGCGCGGAAGGAGGTGGGAGGGGCTGGGGAGGAGGGGAGGGGTGTCCCCTCTTCCTTCCAGCCCCCCCCCCGCCGCTCTTCCTTATCAAAGAAGGAGGCGGAGTAGGCGCTCTGGCTTCCATGTGCGAACGTTCTAAACGTTTGCGCTGGCCGCAAGTGGCCGGGTGGGAGTTCTGTTGGCAATTTTTGGGGATCGTTTTTGGGGTGTTGGGAGGTATGTAGGTCCGGTGTTTTTGGCGTTGTCTGTACCTAGTGTAATGGTCCAGTCGGTTGTCAAGTTTGGTGGTTGTGGGAGCCATAGTTTCTTTGTCTATATACGACATTAAACGGACTGAGCAATTTTATATAAATAGATATCGCGTATCTTTTCTTGCCAATCTTCTGTTTCTGGTATCATGTATTTTCCATAATTTGGCACAACAAATCCTGGCCGCAGTGGTTAAGAGGAATAAAGGTTTATCAGTATTTCTTTCTTCTTTCTGTTCTGTTATTCCTATTAAGAATAACTCTGGATTTAGTTGTATCTTTATTTTTAGGAGTTTTTGTAATTGATCTTGTATTTTTCTCCAGTAGAGCTTTGCCTTCTCACACGTCCACCACATGTGAAAGTATGAACCTTCTTTCTTTCCACACTTCCAGCACTTTGTATTAACATTCCTATAAAATTTTCCTAATTTTTTCAGGGTCGTCTATATGCAGTTTTTATCCAATTCTCTTTTAAATCTGTTGCATATGTGTATTTCATTTTTTGATTCTATATTTCTTCCCATCCTCCTTTTTTGTAGTCCTGCCAATGTTCTTCCATCTTTTCATATAAGTTTTTTCTTCATTTGTCTCTGTATTCCATTCCAACAGTTTTTTGTACATTTTTGTTATTTTCTTATTTGATTCTGATATCATGTCCCAAAACGTTTTTTGTTCCTCGAATCCTATTTGTATATCTTTTTGAAAACACTTCTTATCTGCCAATGCTGAAACCATGACATTCTGTCTTTTATTATTTTCATCTCCTGTTCTGTTTTCAATACAGTTTGATTTCCTTCTTTTTTTCAATAAGTCTTTGTATTTGGGCCAATTGTACCATCCTAGTACTCTTCTTTGTGTGGCTTCTAATGGTGAGGCCCATAATGGAGTTCTTTCATAACATTTCCTTTTGTATCCTTCCCAAATTTTGAATATTGCCGATCTCACGAAATGATTTCCATTTTTTTTCTTTCTTTACTCCCTCATACCATAGGTATGAATGCCAACCATTTCTTAAGTCTATACCTTCCAAATTTAGATTTTTTTCTTTTTCTAATTTTGTCCATTCTTTTGTCCACATTAGTGAACATGCCTCAAAATATCATTTTAAATCTGGAACCGCTAATCCCCCTCTTTTTCTCTCGTCTATCATATGTTTTGAATTTATTATTGGTTTCTTCTTTTGCCATATATATTTCATAATATCTCTATTCCAATTTTTTATAATTCCCTGATTTCTAATGTTTGGTAAATTTTCAAATAGGAATATCAACTTTGGTAGTATATTCATTTTTACGTTTGCGATTCTCCCCAATAGACTTAGATTTATATTTTTCCAGTTTTCTAGATCTTTCTTAATTTCTTTTCAATATAATTATTTTGTAATCAATGTAGATTTTTTGGTGTTAGGATAATACCGAAGTATTTTAGTTTTTTGACTATCTGTATTTTCCAAGTTTCTTCTATCTTTTTTGTTCTATTATCTGTATATTTTTAGTTAATGCTTTTGTCTTATCCATATTTATTTTTAATCCCGCAACTTCATCGAATTTTTGTATCGTATCTAGCCATTTTCCCAGATTTTCCATAGGCTCTTCTATAATACAAATTATATCATCAGCAAATGCCCTTAGTTTGTAATCCTGTCCTTGGATCCTTGCTCCTTTCAGATTTTTATCCTCCCTTATTTTATCCAATAATATTTCCAATGTCAGAATAAAAATCAGCAGGGACAATGGGCATCCCTTTCTCATTCCTTTCTGTATTTTAATCTTTTCTGATTCTTGACCATTTAGCCAAATGTTTGCTTCTTGATTTTCGTATATTGCATTTATTATATTCTGGAAATAATAACCAATATCCATCTATTTGATCAGTAATTTGAAAAAATGCCTATTAACGTTATCAAACACTTTTTCAGCATCTAAGCCCATTAACATCATTTTCTTTTGATTTTTAATTTCATAATATCCAATTAAATCAATAATTGTTCTGACGTTTTGTCTCTGATCACACTAAACACGAGAGGGGCTCTTGCCAATGACACTAGAGCACACAAATAGCAGAAAAACCCAAAGCAATATACACATATATCAAGAGGACAAATGTCCAACCCATGCAGAAGTGGTGTAGTGATATATATATACCAGTACTATCCAGACCAAATGTTGCTGGCTCCCCACGCTATTAGGTGTGGCAGAAGTCAGTGCAGAAGGCACCAAAGACTGCCCTGAGGGATGATGTCCCCATGGTACAAGGTCCACAATTAATGCCACAACGCAATCCATTCCTATAAAGTATAATCCAAAAATACTGTGCATCTATGTATCAAACACCAGCCTAGACCCCCAACAGAAGTGTAAAGCGGTCAGCGATAACATATGGATCCCCAATGAACATGCAGCGTCTAAACGTAAATACCCTTCGTGAGGGAGTCCATGAGGCAGGAGAAAACGGGGACGGCGGCGGCGCGGTGCGGCTCAGGTGAAGTTCCGCCGACAACGCGGGCCTCCCCCGTTGTCCCTGGATGTGGCGGAACGCCGTCCAGCGACAGGGAAACTCCTGTTGCAATGATGGTCCAATGATGATGACGTGTAGTATCTGGCGCGTCCCCGGCTGATGATGTAATCGGGCAATGCGGAAATGGTGAGCAGGGAAGCGTCGGGGAATCCCTGGGCGGGGTCAAATGACGCACACAAATGATGCCCCAATGGGAAGACGTAGTGGGGGGAGGTGGGAGCTGACGAGTAGGCAAGGCTGGAACGGAGCCAGAGAAAGGCGGGGGGAATACCCCTAAACGCCGGGTGCACAGATGAACACACACACCCAAGAGCCCCAAACAAACGCCGCAGTGGAGGATCCAGGCTAGTGAACAGTGCTGCGGATGTGTCCATCAAGGGCTTGGCCTGTATCTCGTAGGATCCAATGACCCCACGTGGGCAGAAATGCAGATACCCCACACGTTCTCGGGCCCACCCAAGCAGGGCAGTGGGCAGATGCCAGGACTAATCTAATGAACGTACCAGTTCCACACGGGTTTGTAGAAACATATCAAAGCATATATTTATTTGGACCACAGCCAGGTGCTGTGAAGTCCACGCAGTAAACATTCAACTGCCCAAGCACCAATACATAAGTGCCAGTTCTATTACAGTGCAAGCCCAGCTGTGGGGCTGGCTGCTCCCACAGCTGTGATAGCAACGCCAACGGGTGATGTAGAACTTTTTGGAGGATCCCAAATCCCGTTTCGCTTAGTAAATATCAACAGCTTCTTTAGGGCGTTTGCATAATTAATACAACCAGTATTGGTGATGCAGAGGTACTAATGACCTATAGATAAATACAAACATACAAAGAGTAAGCTGAATGACAAGAAGAGACATATATAGATACACATGTTATAGTACAGCAATATGTAGTTATACCAACAGGTGTTATACTCACCAAATCAAGAAATTACATGAATATCAATAATGTGGATGGATTCCACCAGGTCAGCAATGACCCAAAGGTAAGTCTAAAACCTCACCAGGAGGGCTATATACTCAGAGCAGAAACAGAAGGGTGGAGAAACCAGGTGTGGATGGAAAGGTCACACCCAGGTAAATCGGAAGAGGCTAATCAACATTATGTAACTAGAGTTTGTATGTCCAGTACCTCATTGAGGCCAGCAGGTGTCTCACTTGATAACAGAATGATCCATTTGCATTCAGCCCTAATGAGGGCTGTGTGATTATCCCCATACTCCCGAGTAGTCACTTTTTCAAGTCCCATACATGTAAAGGAATCAGGAGGATGTTTCTTATTTAAAAAAATGCTTGTACAGGACGGAGTCAACGGCACCGTTCCTGATTCTCGACCTGTGTTCGCCCATTCTCACACGTAACTGTCGGCTGGTCTGGCTGACATAGACCCAATTGCACAGGAAAATCAAGGCATAGACTAAATTGGAGGAAGCACATGTAAAGAAACACCGAATATCAAAGGATTTTGCTTTGAGCCTGTTGTGGATCATGAGATCAGTGTTAATTTGTGGGATAATCACACAGCCCTCATTAGGGCTGAATGCAAATGGATCATTCTGTTATCAAGTGAGACACCTGCTGGCCTCAATGAGGTACTGAACATACAAACTCTAGTTACATAATGTTGATTAGCCTCTTCCAATTTACCTGGGTGTGACCTTTCCATCCACACCTGGTTTCTCCACCCCTTCTGTTTCTGTTCTGAGCATATAGCCCTCCTGGTGAGGTTTTAGATTTACCTTTGGGTCATTGCTGACCTGGTGGAATCCATCCACATTATTGATATTCATGTAATTTCTTGATTTGGTGAGTATAACACCTGTTGGTATAACTACATATTGCTGTACTATAACATGTGTATCTATATATGTCTCTTGTCATTTAGCTTACTCTTTGTATGTTTGTATTTATCTATAGGTCATTAGTACCTCTGCATCACCAATACTGGTTGTATTAATTATGTAAACGCCCTGAAGAAACTGTTGATATTTACTAAGCGAAACGGGATGTGGGATCCTCCAAAAAGTTCTACATCACCCGTTGGCGTTGCCATCACAGCTGTGGGAGCAGCCAGCCCCACAGCTGAGCTTGCACTGTAATAGAACTGGCACTTATGTATTGGTGCTTGGGCAGTTGAATGTTTACTGTGTGGACTTCACAGCACCTGGCTGTGGTCCAAATAAATATATGCTTTGATATGTTTCTACAAACCCGTGTGGAACTGGTACGTTCATTGGATTAGTCCTGGCATCTGCCCACTGCCTGCTTGGGTGGGCCCGAGAACGTGTGGGGTATCTGCATTTCTGCCCACGTGGGGTCATTGGATCCTACGAGATACAGGCCAAGCCCTTGATGGACACATCCGCAGCACTGTTCACTAGCCTGGATCCTCCACTGTGGCGTTTGTTTGGGGGCTCTTGGGGGGGGGTGTACATCTGTGCACCCGGCGTTTAGGGGTATTCCCCCCGCCTTTCTCTGGCTCCGTTCCAGCCTTGCCTGCTCATCAACTCCAGGGAACCTCCCACCTCCCCCCACTACATCTTCCCATTGGGGCATCATTTGTGTGCTTCATTTGACCCTGCCCAGGGATTCCCCGACGCCTCCCTGCTCACCATTTCCGCATTGCTTGATTACGTCATCAGCCGGGGACGCGCCAGATACTACACGTCGTCATCATTGGACCATCATTGCAACAGGAGTTTCCCCGTCGCTGGACGGCGTCCCGCCACATCCAGGGACAACGGGGGAGGCCCGCGTTGTCAGCGGAACTTCACCTGAGCCGCACCGCCGCCGTCCCCTTTTTCTCCTGCCTCATGGACTCCCTCATGAAGGGTATTTACGTTTAGACGCTGCATGTTCATTGGGGATCCATATGTTATCGCTGAACGCTTTACACTTCTGTTGGGGGTCTAGGCTGGTGTTTGATACATAGATGCACAGTATTTTTGGATTATACTTTATAGGAACGGATTGCGTTGTGGGCATTAATTGTGGACCTTGTACCATGGGGACATCGTCCCTCAGGGCAGTCTTTGGTGCCTTCTGCACTGACTTGTGCCACACCTAATAGCATGAGTTTTGTCTCTGATGTCTATTGGGTAAGAATCCAGCCCCATTTCAACAAAATGTGAATATAAGATGGAATCTGTAGAAGACCTTTTTTATTTTGGACTTACGTTCATTAATTCAAATTCTGAGATCACGGCTTGTCTGTCCTATGTAGTATTTATTGCAGGGACACCTCAATGCGTAAATCACATGTTTGGTACTACATGTAGTAAAATGTGTTAAGGTAATTTCCTGACCTGATTCAAAGGGTTTAAAATGCTTAATTTTTATGGATTGTTTACAGCAGGGGCCCTTTCCACATCGGAATTGCCCTATTAAAGCTGGTTTTAACCTTGGGTTTGAGCTTTGATGTCTGAATGTACAAGCACAGTGGTTCTCAACCTGTGGGTCCCCAGGTGTTTTGGCCTACAACTCCCAGAATTCCGAGCCAGTTTAACAGCTGTTAGGGTTTCTGGGAGTTGGAGGCCAAAACATCTGGGGACCCACAGGTTGAGAACCACTGTACAAGCAGGACCCTCAAATTGTTTGTTCTTTTAAAATAAAGTCTTGGCAAGTTTTGACAATTAGATAGATTTATCAGAATATGCCAATGGCGTTTAATGATTTTCTGTAATTGAGATTAGCCTGTATGTATGAGGATGCACGTTGTTTCGGTTTTTTTCCCCTTGAGGCCCTTCTATTTTTTGAATGTTCTGGCCTTGAGTGTGATTCAAATCTTTCTTCATTATCCTCAGTCCCACCATCTGATTCTGTTTCAGCTGAGTGTCTCTCGGGTGAAGGACAAGTGAAGTTCAGCTCCCTTAGCAGCTTGATTCCCTCTTGCGGAGTTCTCGCAGTCTGTTTTTTTCCTCCTTTGTAGATGACGATGGCTGCAGGAAAGGCCCGGGTGTACTTAATCTTCTCTGTTCTGAGTCTGTCTGTGACACCCTTGAGGGAAGCCCTTTCTTCTCTAGTTGATTTTGCCAATTCCTGAAAGACTGTCGCCTTGTTTCCATTATTTTTTAAATCCTAAACTTTCCTCAAGGATTTGTAGACTTTTAAGCAGATGGACTCTCTGGCAAAAGCAATTATCACTGTCCTTGATCTTTGTTTTTTTCTGCTTTCTATCTTTTTTAACATGAAGCTGTTCTGTGTGTGCGCTCAATGTCATCTTCTGTAGCTGGCACCTCAAATTCCTTCCACCATTCACTCAAGGATTTGATCACATCTTTATCACTTAAGTACTCTGCCATGCCTGATAAACAAATATTTCTATGTCTCTGACGGTCCTCCAGATCTGCTACTTTCTGATTCAAGAAGTGCACCTCTTGTTCTTGGGATTTTAATTTGGCTTCAAACCCTGTCTGCTTCTGGAGTAAAAGCTGTACCTGCTCTTTAGTGTCTTTGACCTCACGAGCAATATGTCCCATAGAGTTTGGATCATTTCCATCCATTTATCCAGCTTGAAATCGGTGGAATTGAGGGTCTCTGAAGCCATTCCAAACGGCTCTGTCCCTTGCAATCCGTTTCCCTGTTCACTTGACAGCCAAATGGCCTTTATCTCAGGCAACTCCTGGCAGCTCCTAGCGGCAGTGGTTGCTTATCTCAGGAAGCGTTCGAGAGTTTGGAGATAGCTTTTTAATGCCTCAATTATTTCAGATATGGCAGAAAAGTAAGCAGTTTTGTTCTATAGTCTCTTAGCTATGCTTCAAGTCTATTTCCAGCTCTTTCGACCTTGGGTAAGTTATATTTAACTCGCTTTTCCACGGAGAAGCTCTGCAGCGGGTCCAGTCAGCAAAAGTGCATGCTCCGCCCCATCGATTCTATGATCATATCTATCCCGCTTCCATTCCCTTAAAAGGAGACCCAAAGCCGATCACAATGAAAGCAACACAGGATATAATTTAAAACCAAAAAAACACACAGATTAAAATTAAACATTGGCACTATTAAAAATAAACAGCTAAAACCAATTAGAAGCCTGTCCCGAGCCATCCCAGCAAAAGTATGCAAGCCCAACCAGTCCCCTTGTTGGCAGTTAAAGTAGTAATGCAAGTGTTACTGAAGCACCTGCTTGAGGTTTTCAATTGGGTCCAGTTTCAGCTCAACTGGCAGGTGATCCTGAATGAAACCCCTGCAAATGGGCTCCCGGGGCCAAAGAGGGGCCTGTGGTGGATTCAGTGAACTTGAGGGCTTCCCTCCTACTTCCTTAGCCGTAGCACAGACATCACCTTTAGCACAGCATTTTAGTTTTGGCCGCAATATTGTTTCCTCAGTAAATGCAGACTTTTGCCCTTACTTTCCATTCCTATACAATTTTGAAGTTGACCCGTCCTTGTTGCCTTTTTTCTCAATCAGTCCAAGTTTCCCAGTGTCCTTTCTAAAATGGACTGAATTGAGCAGAACTGGGCAGGAATCATGTCTCCCATCCCACCCCAGTGTTGTTGGACTGCAATCCCCAGTATCCCCTGTCTTTCTGAGTATGATCAGGAACATATTATTTTCCTGAATTAGAAGAAATCTGCACAAGACAGTGAAGTATTTTTCTCACAAGACAGATCCCTTGGGATGGTCTGCCCATAGAGGTGGTCACTCAAGTTCTGAGTTGGGATGTGAGGAAGCGGATTTAGACAGAACATGCTTTGCAACTTTAGACCTTTCTATGCTGACCATGTTGTTAGAAGGCTTCCTTGACAAAGGTTGGTTAACACACTGCAGTGCAAACAATCTCATCCAGAGAGTCTTGGGCCACTCTCCCCTTTGCAGGGCTCGCTCTTTGTTGGGCAAGTGTTCAAGCACTTCTCAGCAGGCAAAGGCTCTTCTCCATAGGACCCCTCTTTCTCCCTCCTTCCCCTGCCTTTGCTCCAGCACTAAGCTCTTGTTCTTATTGTTCAATGAGAGATTTCTGTGCTCTGCTCCTGATGAGATTTTCCTCTCATTTCTCTGGCAGGTGACCTCTGAATGAACCTTGTGAAGAACACTTCCTGTTGCCTGACGTCTGAAATGAAATTACACAGCACTCACAAGAAGAAGAAATAAGTTGGAGAAATTATATTTCAAGCTACATAGCTGTGTATTCAAGGAGGAAAGGGGGGATTTTGCTGTGAAAAGTGGGGCTTGGTAATTTATTTATTCAAATGGACTAGAGCAATACAAAGACTGAGAAGAGGAAATCAGGAGAACAGATCTCTGACCTTCTGGCATAATATTTGAATCATAAAAGTAAAAGAATGGAAAATCTCAATTCCTTGTCAAAACCATACACAACGGAGAAGCGACATAATTGTATGGACTATGGGAAATGTTTCACTGGGAAAAGTTCTCTTACTAAACATCAACAAACTCACACAGGAGAGAAGCCGTATACATGTGTGGAATGTGGAAAGAGCTTCAGTCAAAGTGGACATCTGCGTTTCCATCAAAGGACCCACACAGGGGAGAAACCACATACATGCATTGAATGTGGAAAGAGCTTCAGTGGGAGTGGACCTCTGCGTACCCATCTGCGTACCCATACAGGGGAGAAGCCACATACATGCATGGAATGTGGAAAGAGCTTCAGTCAGAGTGGACATCTGCGTATCCATCAAAGGACCCACACAGGGGAGAAACCACATACATGCATTGAATGTGGAAAGAGCTTCAGTCAGAGTGCGGGTCTCCGAATCCACCAAAGGACCCACACAGGAGAGAAGCCACATAAATGCATGGAATGTGGAAAGAGCTTCAGTGAGAGTGGCAATCTGCGTAAACATCAAAGGACCCACACAGGGGAGAAGCCATATAAATGCATTGAATGTGGAAAGAGCTTCAGTGAGAGTGGAAATCTGCGTATCCATCAAAGGACCCACACAGGGGAGAAGCCACATAAATGCATAGAATGTGGAAAGAGCTTTAGTCGTAGTGGAGGTCTGCGTACCCATCAAAGGATCCATACAGGGGAGAAGCCACATAAATGCATTGAATGTGGAAAGAGCTTCAGTCAGAGTGGAGATCTGCGTACCCATCAAAGGATCCATACAGGGGAGAAGCCACATACATGCATTGAATGTGGAAAGGGCTTTAGTCACAGTGGACATCTGCGTAGCCATCAAAGGATCCATACAAGGGAGAAGCCACATAACTGCATGGAATGCGGCAAAAGCTTCAGTCACAGTTTTAATCTGCATATCCATCAAAGAACCCACACAGGGGAGAAGCCACATAACTGCATGGAATGTGGAAAGAGCTTCAGACACAGTTCCAGTCTGCATACCCATCAAATAACCCACACAAGGGAGAAGCCACATAAATGCACGGAATGTGAAAAGAGCTTCAGACACAGTGCCAATCTGCGTATCCATCAAAGGACCCACACAGGGGAGAAGCCACATAAATGCATGGAATGTGGAAAGAGCTTCATTCACAGTGCCAATCTGCATAGCCATCAAAGGACCCACACAGGGGAGAAGCCACATAAATGCATGGAATGTGGAAAGAGCTTCACTCACAGTGCGAGTCTGTGTAGCCATCAAAGGACCCACACAGGGGAGAAGCCACATAAATGCATGGAGTGTGGAAAGAGCTTCAGTCAGAGTGGACATTTCCGTTCCCATCAAAGGACCCACACAGGAGAGAAGCCACATAAATGCATAGAATGTGGAAAGAGCTTTAATCTGCGTGGGAATCTGCGTAACCATCAAAGGACCCACACAGGAGAGAAGCCCCATAAATGCATGAAATGTGGAAAGAGCTTCAGTGAGAGTGGTTATCTGCGTATCCATCACAGGACCCACACAGGGGAGAAGCCACATAAATGCATAGAATGTGGAAAGAGCTTTAGTCGTAGTGGGCCTCTGCGTATCCATCAAAGGACCCACACAGGGGAGAAGCCACATAAATGCATGAAATGTGGAAAAAGCTTCAGTCAGCGTGGGAATCTATATTCCCATCAAAAGAGCCACACAGGAGAGAAGCCACATAAATGCATAGAATGTGGAAAGAGCTTCAGTCAGAGCGGGAATCTCCATTCCCATCAAAGAACTCACACAGGGGAGAAAGCACATATCGTATCTACTTGAGTATAAGCCAACCAAATATAAGAAGTGGCACCTAATTTTACCACAAAAATTGGGAAAACTTACTGACTTTAGTATAGGCCGAGGGTGGGAAATGCAGCAGCTATTGGTAAATTTCAAGAATAAAAATAAAAATAGATACCAATATAATTACATTAATTGAGGCATCTATATGTTAAATGTTTCTGAATAATTGCATAAAACTGTAATTTAAGATAAGACTGTCCAAGTCTAATTAAATCATTATTCTGACCTTCTTGAGTGTAAATGTATCCTTCCAATAATAATTAATAGGGTAAAATAATAAATGTAATAATAATAATGGTATAAAATTTTAAATGTATTAATAATAGTAAGTAGGGTAAAACAAATGTAATGATAGCGTAAAATAAATATACTAATAACAATAGCATAAAATAATAAATATTGCGGCCTAAGCAAAGCTTGGCCTATCCATATTGAAAGTGTATGATTACATCTTATATGTGTTTGCAAAGTTAACAGGCTTCCATTTTGTTTTAAGGCCTATTTGTAGTTTTTGGCTGGGGTTGTTGTTTTCCTGGGTGGGAGGGGTTCATCTCCTTATATTTTCCCTCCAAAAATCACTTCAGACCTTCCCTCCCAATCATCACCTTGGATTTTCCCTCCAAAAATCACCCCAGAGTCACATCCAATCAGCATCTTTGATTTTTCCCTCCAAATTTTCTCCTCAGGTTTTTTTTTCAATTTTAAAAGGCTATAAAAGGGGGGAAACCTCTGTCTTGATTCAGTGACTACCAGGGATGCGTGGCTGAGTTTGCGGGGCAGTCAGCTCCGGCCTGTCACCTTCTTTTAATATAAACGCCTTCAACCAATCCTGGATTCAAGATAGGAAGGACTTGCCCTTCTCCTTATAGGAATCCAGTGGCTGTGGTCTGTCTACCATCCGTGGCGGTTAACCAGAGAGAGAGAGAGAAGGAGAGGCGATCACCATCCATCATTCACAGACTGAGGAAAGAGACTATGTAAGACTGTTTTGAGTTATTCAAGCCTATAGACTTTGTAATTATTTAAGAGTCAGACACCCAGAGCTTCAAGTTTTGTAGAAAATAAACCCAGTTAACCTTTTCAAGAAACTTTGGTCTGTCTTTAGGGCCCTTTCCCACAGAGGAAGGTATCCGCATCCCCTGGGTATAGGATCTTTACAGCAATCTACGTAGTCACTCCCTTGAGGCCCAGGCGTGACACCAAATTACAAGAACTAGGATATGGCCCACCCGTACTACCCCTGATATCACGTCCCAGAGAAAAGGCCCCAGGCCTAAAGAAGAGCAACTTAACGAGAACCCATAGTAAAGTGTAAGGACAACGTCTGGAGGAGGAAGGCCCTCCTCATCCCAAGAAGCAAGCCAGAAAAGGCACCCTACCAGCCTCGACGGCAGTCAGCGAAACAGTGCGGGCGAAGATGGAGAGGGGTAGGACTCCCTGAGGGAAAGAGCTGAGCAGGCCCCACGCCCCTGCGGGCTGGTGAAGTCATCTTCCATCTCCCTTTTTCCTCCTCTTCATCCTTTTCCTTGCCTTCACCTTCCTCGTTTTGGGAGGCCCAGTAGGGTCTCATCGGGAGCCGGAGGCAGGCGGAGGAGCAGCTGTGAGCCTCCTGCTACTCCCGTTGCTGTGACCGACGCTCCTGCTGCTTCCGTTGTTGCTACCGCCACCCCTGCTGCTGCTGCTGCCGCCCAGTCCGGGTCTTCCGCTGCCACGCGGAGAGGCCCATGGTGAGCTCAGGCCAGGTGGGCCTCACGCGCTGCTGTGTGAGGACCTCTTCTTGATTTCTCCTCTCTCACACCAGTGGATGGCTTGTAGGGCCCTGCGGGTCAGGCTTCGGTTCTAAAACAAGGCCCGAAGTGAACAGTTTTTTGCAACAACAGCCATTTTGGCTGCAGGGCCCTCCTTCCGGCTCCGATTGGTTCCCTGCTCTTGGGAAGCCACCTCTTCCAGGCTCTTACTTTCTGATTGGTGCTTCGCCTCCCAATAGGCTTAGACAACAGACTTGACTGACGCCCACTTTGCCAGAGGGAGGGGCTAGCTTGGAGAGTGTAAGTTTTGCTGGTTGTCTAGGGCCTAAACCTGGCTAGCAACAGTGCCCTCAAGGCAATTATTGATTAAAGCATTAAAGGTTTGCCTTTCTTCCACAGCCAACTTTCTAGTTGATGGTATTGCTTACTGTAAGATCACCTTAATGGTCTCTCTGTATGCCTCCATTGCTTCTGCTATAGATATCCATGTTTTGCCATATATTTATGTTGTAATATCTACTTCGCATTGCATTTGTCCTGCTTTGATTTACTGTAGGCCTCAAAATCGCATTGCATTTGTGTATATTACATCTGTTGTATAGATTTACTGTGTTCATTATAGATCCCCATTTTATTTTTATACGCACCTACTGCATTTTTTTAGTATAGCTATGGCAAGTGCTAGGGGGTCAGAGGTGACAAGCCACTCATATGACCTGCGAAGTCCCAGGTGTAGATACCCGACTCAGAAGGGCTTGGAACAGCTCTTGCTTAAAGAAAGGGTCTTAAGCACTCAATTGGAAAATGTGTGGCAGCGCATCACAAGCCTCCATCAATACGAAACAGCTGGCAGCCCTACAGAGGCCCAAGCGTGTGCAGCCGAAATTAGAGATGCGCATTGTTGTTGGAGAGCCTTGACAGATAGAATCTCTGCGTTGCTCAATGAGATCAATAATACAGAGGCCAACCTCAGAAAGGACCTGCTGTGGGAGGATGTTGACCGAAAGGAAGCTGACATCATGGCTGTGCTGGACATTCTAATGTTTAGTCCGTCTCCTAAAGGGGACAGGGAAGGAAGACCATTGACAAATATCAACAGCCAAGCCAGTCTGATTGAGTGGTCACCAAAAGCCCTCAGCCACAAATCCCATTGGTCAATGTCTCTGGTTTAAAGACACCAAAACCCTGTCAGACATCCAAACATATCAAATGAGGGTCCACGTTTTTGGAAACATACCCACCCCCACAGTCGCAGATTACTGTTTGGGGAAGACAGCTGAACAGTTTGGCCACGTTTTTAGCAGAGAAACAAGCGAGCTTGTCCACAACAGAATTGTTCAGGCCATTGATACGGTCCTGAGGGTCTCCTTAAGAAAACCAACATCTGACTGCACAAAGTATTGTCAAACAGCTTAAAGTTCCACCTGAAAATCTGGGAAAGATGTTGTCTTTGGCAATTAATAGTCACCGGGGATTTTTGGAACATCCGCACAGAATCGTTCTTAGGAATGGCAGCACCAAAAGGGAGTGTTGTTTGCAGCTGCCAAAATCTTATTCCGCCAGGCTACCCAATCTAAGCTTGGTTGGGATGAAGAACTGCCTCCAGCTTTGAAATCCGCCTGGACAGAGTGGGCAGAACAAGCTCACCGTACCTTGGCTATTCCCCGTCAGTTTATTAAAGGACCCTTTCCTTCTGCTTCCATCACGGAGCTTCATGTGTTCTACGATGCCTCAGAGAAGGCCATAGCGGCTGTAGCTTACGTGAGGCACAAAGTAGCGGGTTCATACCCCATCGGTTTCGTTATGGCAAAGACTTAAGATCGCCCCTGAGAAGATCTCCATTCCTAGGCTTGAATTATGTGCTGTGGTGCTAACCATTCAACTCTGGCGTATCATCAAAAAGGAAGTCGAAGAACTGTTCCACAAAGTGTACTTCTGCAGTGATAGCACAGTCACTCTTGGGTACATATTGAATACCATATGATTCAACACCAGGCGATTCAAGATATTTGTGGCCAATAGAATCAACCAAATACTTCTAAGTTTGTTGCCTGATCGGTGGCATCACATCTCCACCAAAGAAAACCCGGCAGACTTTCACAGAGGCCTGCCTTAGATCTGAACGCCTTTGGATTGTCAATCTGAAAAGACTGGTCAGTAAAATAATCCACCATTGCATGGTGTGCAGACACCTCAGATTCAACTATCAGACACAGCTGATGGCGGACTTGCCTAAAGGCAGGATGCTTATGGACCTTCCTTTTTCCCATGTTGGGATAAACGTATTCAGGCACTGGGAGGTGACCGCCAGAAAAACCAGAGGAGGCTGTGTGAATCACAAGAGGTGGGCAGTTTTGTTTACTTGCCTAGTAATTCATGCTGTCCACATTGAGGTCATTGAGAGCATGGGCACCTCCTCCTTCATCAATGCCTTGAAGCATTCATCGCAATCAGAGGGCCTATAAAAACCATCAGGTCAGATTGCGGGCACAAATTCAGGGGAGACAGTTTGCGAGCCGAGTTGGAGAAAGAGCAGCCAGAGATTCCCCAGCCATTTTGCAATGCTGATGAACATTCACAAAGCACAGGGAGGCAGAGAAACAGTCATGCAGTGCTGGAGGAAGAGGCAGGACAGCTGGGAACCAAGGGGGAAACTATCACACACACACCCCACCTCCAAGGAGACAAGGAAAAAGAGGAGAACGAAGATAAGGAGATGGAGGCGAAGCAACTGCAAACATGGTGAATGTTGTGAATGTTGTCCCAGCAGGAGAGTCAGGAGAGGATGGTTGAGCCTGAGAGTGTCACCATCCCCATCGATGGCAATGCTTCGGGACACCCCAGCGATGCAAAGGAGATGGTGCTGGAGCCCCAGCGGAGTGGTGTGAGTGAGTTGAGAGAGAAGGAGGAGAAGCCCCTGCAAACAGCGGGAGTAGAGGTGAAATAGCCCAGGATGCAAGGGAAGTTGGGAGAATCAGTGTGGCCAAGCAAAGAACTGTCTCCACCCATGGCGCTAGAGGGGAAACCGCTGATGCAGCCCCAGCTGTGGAGTGAGGCGGTGGATCAGCTAAGACGAGATGCCGACGCAGCCTGGGGAAACCAAGGAGGTAACAAAGCAGGACATTCTGTTGGTGCAGTTTCTGTTGACTTCAGCTTCCACCAAACTGCTGGAGACATCCAAGAAAAGAACTTGGGGACTGCCAAAGGGGAGGTTGGAAATGGAACAATGATGGGAGATATAGTTCCTACCCTCAATGAATTTTTCGAAGGACTTAAAATGCTTGCCAACCCATACCAATGCATTGATCCTTATTTAAAACTGGACATTGACTTTGGATCTTACATTTTTAGGGTGTCATTGAATTGCTATGTGGGAAATATATGCATTGGGCTGGGGGTGCTATGGCTGATAGATATGGACCCACTCATAGACTGGGAATTAATGAGACTAAGATTTCCCGAGGGAGGCGGGCTGATAGCTGGACAGCCGGAAAAGGAGAAAAACCGGTCTGCTTGTCAGTTCGACAGAGTGTGGCTCTGTTTTAAAATGATTCCCAAGTGAAAACTGTTGATGGTTCCGCTGATGGTACCTGTCTGATAAAATGCCTGTAAAGATATGTTTGAGGGAAGGGAAATGTATGATTTTCTTGTGGGATTCTCAGACAAGTCCAAAAGTCAAATTGAGCTGACTAGGGTAGCAACAAGACGTATGTATATTGTTTAAAAACTTTTCAAATGATTTGATTTCGATTCTGTGAAATTTTAGTGTGTTAAGATACATTGTGAAACTTTTAGCATGCTTCAATAATGCTACATGATGTTTTGAGGGTATAGAGGTGTTGTGCATACAAATGTTGGGGTGCCTATGCATAGTATGAAGATTCAAAGAGTTCCCATTAGAGATTTTGCGATGGAACCTTTTGATAAGATAGTTTTTAGATAGAGGTAGATTTATAGTAGAAAAATGTTTCGAGAACAGTGGGTCAGGATTGTGAAAATGACCTTGGACCTCTCCTACTCGAAAGATTTCACTTGAGTTTCGCAGTCCTTTCCCTGCTGGGTACCCTTTACTTGGTGAATCTCTCCTTTCACAACTCCTTTTGTCCAGAAATAACCTAACGGGATGCCAGTCCGCCTTGGCCTTTACGCTTCTGCCATATACCTTATTATATAATTCATCTGATTCCATTAAATCCCTTAGTTTGATGATCCAATCCTCCATCTGCGGTGTCTCCTCTTTTTCCAATTTTGGCAAATACTAGCCTGGCCGCGGCTATAAAGTAAAACAATTTCTCCTTATTTGGATCCCAACCTTCTTTAGTGAGATTCAGAAGGTAGGTTTCCGGCAGCAGATCAAACTTCTCCAATAACATTTTTGGGTATATTTATGTACCTCCTTCCAGAACTTTTGCCTTATCGCATGTCCACCAACAGTGGATGAATGTCCCCAAATGGGCTTTACACTTCCAACAATTGCTGTTGGACTTTGGGTAGAACCTGGCTATCTTCTGCGGGGTCATATGCCACCTATAAAACATTTTATACCAGTTCTCCGCAGGGGATGTGGAGCCCAATATTTTAATGGTTTTCTTCCAGGTCCTTTCCCATTCGTGAAGTAGAATGCTGTGGCCAACATCCCCGTGCCCACTCGATCATTACATGCTTAATCAGCTCTGGTTCTGTATCTAGTTCTAGCAGTTTGGTGTATATACTTTTTATATGCTTTTTCTTTTGTTTCATCACCCTGTCCCAGGTGTTTTCTTCGTCACTAAACTCTTTTTTGCAATCTACTTTGTAGTAGTCCTGTAATTGTATGTACTGGAACCAGGATATGTTCACCCCTGCCTTTCTTAGACTCTCTAGGTCTATTAACTCCCATTTCCCATTTACCTTCTTTATCAGTGCTTTATGCGTATGCCATCTGGACATGGGTATCTCTCTTTTATGTTGCGCCTCTAAGGGCGAGATCCATAATGGGTCTTCCTGTACAATTGGTCCTTGTATTTTTCCCATATTTTGAGTAGGCCGGCTCTAATGTGGTGATTGGTGAATGTTTTTTCTATTTTTGCTTTCTCGTACCACATGTACGCATGCCAACCTCTAGTAATGTTAAATCCCTCCAAATTGAGCATCCTTGTTTTTTGAAGAAGTGCCCAGTCCTTTACTCCAACTGAGGGCAGCGGCCTCGTAGTATAATTGAGGTTCGGGAGAGCCATGCCTCCCTTTCCCTTCTGTCCGTCATAATTCTATACTTTATCCGCGCCTTCTTCCCTTCCCAAATGAATTTCATAATGTCTGTTTTCCATAACTTGAAATCATATACTGTCCTCAGGATGGGTATCGATTGAAATAAAAAAGTCATTCTAGGCAGTACGTCCATTTTAATAACTGCTATTCGTCCTAACAAGTTGAGGTTTAGGAATCTCCAGCTTTCCAATTTCTTCCTAATATGTTTCCATGTCTCTCCATAATTATTTTGTAATAATTGATTATTTTTCATAGTTAAGTGGATGCCGAGATATTTTACCTTTTTTGCCACTTGGATCCTAGAAATATCCTGCAAGATTTCCCTTCTTTCTTTTGTTAAATTTTTGGGAGAATTTTTGATTTAGAGTCATTGATTTTTAAGCCGGGACCTCCAACATCAAAATAAAGGAGCGCGACAGGGACAACCCTGCCGTGTACCCTTCTGAATTTTAATCTGCCTGGATTTGTTGCCATTAACAAAAATACTTGCCGTCTGCTCTTGATAAATAGCCTGTATGGCTTGGATAAACGCAAAACCCATATCTTTTTCTCGCATGGTTTGAAATAAAAGTTCCAGTTTGCATTATCAAAAAGCCTTTTCGGGCGTGTAAAAATAAAAAGCCAACTTCTTTCTGTATATTTAAATCATAATTGTCAATAGCATTAAGGATTGGTCTGATGTTGTCCCTCGTCAGCCGGGGAGGCGGGACCCCTGCTTGCTCTTCTTTATGGTATCATTCAAATAACTTTTAAGACGTTTGGCCAAAATCGTAGCAAATAACTTGTATTCAGTATTCAGAAGCGATATTGGTCTGTAATTTTGAACATTAGTTGGGTCAGATCCTGTCTTATGTATAAGAACAATATTCGCCTGCTTCCACGTTTCTGGGATTATTCCCTGTTGCACGCCTTGTTCATAATGACCTTCAATCTTGGTGTTATTTCTGCCTCAAGTGCTTTGTAGTACCTGGCCGTCAGCCCATCCGGTCCCGGGGCTTTGTTGTTGGGAAGGTTTTTAATTGCCTCTTTTATTTCGGATTCCTTGATTGGGTCGTTCAGTAATTCTCGCTGCCCTTCACTTATCTTTTCTAATTTTTGTTTCCCTATTGTGAAAATGACCTTTTTTTTTTTTTTTTTGAATATTCTTTATTTGGTTTTACAGCAATAAAAACATAGGGAAGCAAGGGAGGAAAGGAGGAAGCGGGAGTGGGGGGGACAAGGGAAAGGAATGCAACAAAACTACACACACACCAACGTCTTCCAGTTCGGAGCATTGAGGACCTCTCCTACTCGAAAGATTTCACTTGAGTTCTCGCAGTCCTTTCCCTGCTGGGTACCCTTTACTTGGGTTAATCTCTCCTTTCACAACTCCTTTTGTCCAGAAATAACCTAACGGGATGCCAGTCCGCCTTGGCCTTTACGCTTCTGCCATATACCTTATTATATAATTCATCTGATTCCATTAAATCCCTTAGTTTGATGATCCAATCCTCCATCTGCGGTGTCTCCTTTTTTTTCCAATTTTTGGCAAATACTAGCCTGGCTGCGCGGCTATAAAGTAAAACAATTTCTCCTTATTTGGATCCCAACCTTCTTTAGTGAGATTCAGAAGGTAGGTTTCCGGCAGCAGATCAAACTTCTCCAATAACATTTTTTGGGTATATTTATGTACCTCCTTCCAGAACTTCTTTGCCTTGTCGCATGTCCACCAACAGTGGATGAATGTCCCCAAATGGGCTTTACACTTCCAACAATTGCTGTTGGACTTTGGGTAGAACCTGGCTATCTTCTGCGGGGTCATATGCCACCTATAAAACATTTTATACCAGTTCTCCGCAGGGGATGTGGAGCCCAATATTTTAATGGTTTTCTTCCAGGTCCTTTCCCATTCGTGAAGTAGAATGCTGTGGCCAACATCCCGTGCCCACTCGATCATTACATGCTTAATCAGCTCTGGTTCTGTATCTAGTTCTAGCAGTTTGGTGTATATACTTTTTATATGCTTTTTCTTTTGTTTCATCACCCTGTCCCAGGTGTTTTCTTCGTCACTAAACTCTTTTTTGCAATCTACTTTGTAGTAGTCCTGTAATTGTATGTACTGGAACCAGGATATGTTCACCCCTGCCTTTCTTAGACTCTCTAGGTCTATTAACTCCCATTTCCCATTTACCTTCTTTATCAGTGCTTTTGTACGTATGCCATCTGGACATGGGTATCTCTCTTTTATGTTGCGCCTCTAAGGGCGAGATCCATAATGGGGTCTTCCTGTACAATTGGTCCTTGTATTTTTCCCATATTTTGAGTAGGCCGGCTCTAATGTGGTGATTGGTGAATGTTTTTCTATTTTTGCTTTCTCGTACCACATGTACGCATGCCAACCTCTAGTAATGTTAAATCCCTCCAAATTGAGCATCCTTGTTTTTTGAAGAAGTGCCCAGTCCTTTACCCAACTGAGGGCAGCGGCCTCGTAGTATAATTGGAGGTTCGGAGAGCCATGCCTCCCCTTTCCATTCTGTCCGTCATAATTCTATACTTTATCCGCGCCTTCTTCCCTTCCCAAATGAATTTCATAATGTCTGTTTTCCATAACTTGAAATCATAAACTGTCCTCAGGATGGGTATCGATTGAAATAAAAAAGTCATTCTAGGCAGTACGTCCATTTTAATAACTGCTATTCGTCCTAACAAGTTGAGGTTTAGGAATCTCCAGCTTTCCAATTTCTTCCTAATATGTTTCCATGTCTCTCCATAATTATTTTGTAATAATTGATTATTTTTCATAGTTAAGTGGATGCCGAGATATTTTACCTTTTTTGCCACTTGGATCCTAGAAATATCCTGCAAGATTTCCCTTCTTTCTTTTGTTAAATTTTTTGGGAGAATTTTTGATTTAGAGTCATTGATTTTTAAGCCGGCCACCTCACCATAACTTTGAATCTTCTCTAGCCATTTAGTCAGTCTTTCCACGGGCTCCTCGATTATACAGACGACGTCGTCTGCGAAGGCTTGTATCTTGTATTCTTCCCTCTGCAACCGTAGGCCCTTTAAACTCCCATCCGCTCTTATGTCATCTAACAGGACCTCCAACATCAAAATAAAAAGGAGCGGCGACAGGGGACAACCCTGCCGTGTACCCTTCTGAATTTTAATCTGCCTGGATTTGTTGCCATTAACAAAAATACTTGCCGTCTGCTCTTGATAAATAGCCTGTATGGCTTGGATAAACGCATAAAACCCATATCTTTTCTCGCATGGTTTGAAATAAAAAGTTCCAGTTTGCATTATCAAAAGCCTTTTCGGCGTCTAAAAATAAAAAGCCAACTTCTTTCTGTATATTTAAATCATAATACTCAATAGCATTAACTATTGTTCTGATGTTATCCCTCATCAGCCTGTGAGGCAGGAACCCTGCTTGATCTTCTTTTATGGTATCATTCAAATAAATTTTAAGACGTTTGGCCAAAATCATAGCAAATAACTTGTATTCAGTATTCAGAAGCGATATTGGTCTGTAATTTTGAACATTAGTTGGGTCAGATCCTGTCTTATGTATAAGAACAATATTCGCCTGCTTCCACGTTTCTGGGATTATTCCCTGTTGCATCGCCTTGTTCATAATGACCTTCAATCTTGGTGTTATTTCTGCCTCAAGTGCTTTGTAGTACCTGGCCGTCAGCCCATCCGGTCCCGGGGCTTTGTTGTTGGGAAGGTTTTTAATTGCCTCTTTTATTTCGGATTCCTTGATTGGGTCGTTCAGTAATTCTCGCTGCCCTTCACTTATCTTTTCTAATTTTTGTTTCCCTATATATACCGCAATGTCCTCCTGCGCGATCTCGTCCTTCTTATACAAATTCTCGTAGAATTTCACAAATTCTTCTGTTATCTCGTGTTCGCCATAAATTTCAGTCCCTTCTTTCACTATCTTAGATATGTGTTGTCTTTGTCTTCTTTCAATCAATTTTTTGGCTAACACTTTCCCTGGTTTGTTTACATTGGCGTATTGGTTCATTTTTAAGTATCTCAAATTTTTTGCTATTTGTTCTTCCTGCCCTTTATTAATGATCTTTCTTAACACCTCGATTTGGTGTTTCAACTTCTTGCTCCCCGGCTTGTTTTTTAGACAGAAAATGACCTTTTGTTGAGTCGATTATTATGAAGACATTTTTGTGTATTAGTGAAGATAGATTTGGTACCTACAGTTTAGATAAAGTTGTTATAAGATATGAAGCGCAGGTGCCTTAGAGTGTGTTGTTTCTTTTTCAAACAAAGATTGCATAGAGGTTCCTGAAGTGTAAGCATGAAGTTGCAAATGTTTTGGAAGATTTGCGCTGGTGTTTTTAAGTATAGATATTGTCAAGGTTGAGAGGTTGCAAAATGTTGAAATTCCTTTTGGATTGTATTGAGATGGAAATTCCATGGATCTATAGTGTGGATATTATTACTTTGATTGTTCTGAGACAGAAGCTGTTCGATAAATTGTTTTCAGACACCTGTTCTGATGTTGTCTGTGTTGACCTGTTGTGTTAAAGAATAACATATGGCTTTGGATAAACTGTTTTATGAGAAGTATAGTTAGAATTGTTTATTAGATGTTTAAATGAGAAAAGTTAATAATGTGAATGCAGATATCGGTAGTAGGTTTGATTTATTTTGAGGTGGAGGATTGATGGGTGTTATTAAGAGTGAACATGGTGTTGCAAATCAAATGCAAATCAAATGCATCAAGGAGATGGCTCCTTAGTTGTGTAAGGATAGACGTTTTAGTTATTATTTAGCTGTAAATTGATAGAAGGTAGAATTTTTCGGTGCATTTTTTCCAGACACATAGCCGATGTTTGGTTTGTTTGTTTGACCTGAATAGACTATCTCAAGCATATGATTTAGTGATTTAGTACAGGGCTGTCCAACTTCTACCGGGTCCAGGGCCGGAATAGAGGTCACTGATGACCTCGGGGGCCGCTCGGCCCCGCCCCCAGGCCCCGTTCCAGCCCAGGCCCCGCCCTCTCCTAAAGCTGTCATTCTCCCTCCTCTTTCCCGGGCACCGTGGCTGTCCCGAGCGCCACAGCGCCCGGGAAAGGCACGGCGCCCGGGAAAGAGGAGGAGGGAGGGAGAGCAGAAGGCGGCGCCAAGGGCAGCGCGTCACAGGCCTGGCGTGACGCGCTGCCCTTGGCGCCGCCTACTCTCCCTTTTCAGCGCCCCCCCACCTTCCTAGGGCGGGGGAGCCGCGAAAAGGGGCAGAAGGCGGCGCCAAGGGCAGCACGTAACAGGCCTGGCATGACGCTGCTGCCCTTGGCACCGCCTACTCCTCCTTTCGGCGCGGAGAGGGACGGGGGCGGTGCAGGGAGGAGGAGCTAGCTCTCTTCCTCCTCCCTGCCCCGCCCCTCCCCGGCCGCCATTTTTTAAAAAAATTAGAATTTTAAAAAAAAATTTAAAATGGCGGCTGGGGGCATAGCAGGGGCCGTGTCCAACAGGCTGGGGGGCCGGATCCGGCCCCAGGGCCGCCAGTTGGACAGCCCTGATTTAGTAGACGAACCTTAGAGGTGTTTTGGTGGTGTTTAAAAAAAGCTAAAGAAATAGATTTTTGAATGTAGTTAAGTAGACAAAGAGGCTGTTTGTGATGCAGAGACATTATGTCTAGAAATTTAGAAAACAAGGTTTGTGATTAGATGAAAATGTGCTTTATTGTGTTGAAAGAGTAGAAGAAATAGAATAGAAATGGTAGTGTGATAAAGGAGAGGTTTTGTTAAGGTTCTTGATGTGGATAAGAGGATACGAGGTTTTTATTCTTAGTACAAATAAAGTTTCAAGTCTTATTTTCAATGTATAATGATGTCTAGACAGTTCTACTTTGTTAGGTTTCTTACTGAATAGTATTCATTTGATCGTTTGAATGATTAGTATAGCTGTTAGAGTTTAAAATCTATATATATAAAATCCGAGTGGTCGTGGGTTGACGACTATGCACGGCCACACCATAACCCCCACAACCACAAAACCCACAACACACTATTCACCAGGCCATGAGGTACCAACTAGGCACAAACCCCCACCAAAAACATTACACAGACCCCTAAATGCGACCCCCAAAATAGCCCATTCAAACCTATGGCAGGAGGCTCTGGCGCCGGCCGCGGCCGCCCGATCCCCAGCCCGCCACATTCACCTGCTCTCCACTGGGAGAGCGGAACCTCCTCCCGCCAGAATGCCCTCCAAAGGTTAGGGGACGACCTGGAAGCGGCGGAGGACAGGCCCAGAAGCCCAAGGAGCCCAAGGCAGCGCCCGCGCCACCCGGCTCCATGAGGCGGAAGACGCCTGCTCTACGATGCCTCCCCCTCCGATCTCCTCTTCCGGGACTGGCACGGAGCTGGCCCGCTGCCACATCGCTCTTCCTCGCCACTGTCGCCTCATTCCCTTCCTCCGCCGCCTTCCTCATGTTCGTGGACCCGGCCTGCATCGGATCGCACCACGAACGTTTTTAAGCCTGTGACGGAGAAGGAGGCGGGTAAGGCCATCGAACTACACCTCCCAGAAGGCTCGCGCCGCTCCCAGGGAAACAGGGCGGAGCTTTCTGGATAGCCCAATAGCTTTACCCACCTCCTCCTCCATCTCCCAGCCTCCAAAACCTTCCCGGACCCAACCCACGCAACCAGGCTCCACGAACATGAGGAAGGCGGCGGAGGAAGCCAAGGAGGCGACAGTGGCGAGGAAGAGCGAAGAGGCCACGACGCCCCAGCTCCCTGCCACTCCCGGAGGAGGACACCGAAAGGAAGAGACACAAGACACCAGCCATCCACCTACCGAAGGACCCCCACCGCCCCCCTGCCCTCGCCAGGAAGGTGCCGATAAACACACAGACATGGAACAGGCAACCTAACAACACACATTAAAACAATCACAAAAAAAATACCACAAACCCAAAGCACTACAACTCCAACCCAAAACAACAGAAACAGCCACATACACACACATACAAACACATATAAATACACACCTATACATACACATCCACACCAAAAACATAAACAGACAAACACACACACACACACATATAAATACACAACAACATACAAACACATATATCTACACACCTACACATACACAACCACACTACTGCATACACATATAAACACAAACATATAAATACACAACCACATACAAACACATATATCCACACAACTATACATACACATCCACACAAAAACATAAACAGACAAACACACACACACACACATATAAATACACAACCACATACAAACACATATATCTACACACCTACACATACACATCCACACTACTGCATACACATATATACACAAACATATAAATACACAACCACATACAAACACAAATATCCACACACCTATACAAACACATCCACACTAATACATACACATATATACACACACATACAAACCCATATTAAAACACATCCACATACAAACACATATATCTACACACCTAAAAAAACACATCCACACTAATACATACACATATAAACACACACATATATACACGTAACCAAACAACCAAAAACACACACATATATACACACATAACAAAAACAATATACACACACATACACACACACACATATACACACACACATATAAACAAACCAATACATGAACACACCCATACACACATACCCCCAAAAAACCATACACACATACAACTATACACACAAACACACACACATATATATACACACAACAAACATGCTCACTGTACTATGTATTCAATGGTTATATTGAATTTCATGTTGTGTTTTCTTTCAATGTAGAAGATTTTGGTAGTGTTAGAGTGTTAGTTTTATAAGTAAAACTATGAGTGAGCACATCCACAATGCAAGAGGAAACATGAGCCCACAGATGAGGAGGGGGCACTCTGTCATGAGAATTGAGGCCCTGAATCTGGAGCCTGACAGGGTAAACACGAGATAAGACACCTGCACTACTGACCCTGGGAAACAACGGCTCCAAGACTTGGCGGGAATCGCTCTGTTGGAATGTGTGGGAGGGTATATAAGGATGTGAATCACTGTAACCAGGCACTCTTGGCTTTAACCATGTTATGATGTCCTTTAGTAAAAGTTCTGAGTAAAATCTGGGACATCTCCTGTGAGTTATTTCGAACTGCTATAGTGAGTCTGACACCATTGACTGTGTTCGCTGCATACAATGTGATTGTTATTGTAATGCATATGTGTTATAGATTGAGATTCTCGCGGCCGAGAATTTGGCCGTGGGTTTTGCGGCCTAAGCAAAGCTTGGCCTATCCATATTGAAAGTGTATGATTACATCTTATATGTGTTTGCAAGGTTAACATGCCTCCGTTTTGTTTTAAGGCCTATTTGCAGTTTTTGGCTGGGGTTGTTGTTTTCCTGGGTGGGAGGGGTTCATCTCCTTGGATTTTCCCTCCAAAAATCACCCCAGAGTCACATCAAATCAGCGTCTTAGAATTTTCCCTCCCATTTTTCTCCCCAGGGTTTCCCTCCAATTTTAAAAGGCTATAAAAGGGGGAAAACCTCTGTCTTGGTTCAGTGACTAAAGCAAGAACAACAAAGGGGATATAAGGCAGAAACAAAGCAGATAGATTGTTTCTATATGACCATATAAAAGTCACTAAAAGGGGGGGGGAGATAGGATCAGATGCCTATGTGCTCTGCGTTGGTATAATACCTAGAACATATATAGGGCACAATAGATAAAGATAATCCCTGATCTGTCATATACATTAACGTGAGCCTGTTCAAATCTATATATATATATTTCTTACAGTCGTGCATTGACGCTCATAGACAACTAAACTATGCAACGCAGAAGCACGAAACTCGGCAGCCCATACAACAATACCCGGAGGTACCTATAGGGCCCAAAAAACTGGCCCTAGGTACCTCCCAACACCCCCAAACACCAGCCCCCCAAAACCGCCAACGGAATTCCCATCCCGGCCTCTTCGCTGTCAGCGCGAACGTTTAGAACGTTCGCGCATGGCAGCCAACACTCACCCTTGCCTCCTCCTCAGGAACAGCGGCGGCTGCGCCGTGGATGGAGGGAGGGAGGGGGCCGGGCTAAGGAGGAGCAAGGGAGTCGGCTCCTCCTTAGCCCCTCCTCCCTCCCTCCATCCGCGGTGCGGACGCCGCTGTTCCGGAACACCGGCGGCCGCGCCGTGGATGCAGGTAGGGAGGGGGCCGGGCTAAGGAGGAGAAACCGAGCTGGCTCCTCCTTAGCTCCTCCTTAGCCCCTCCTCCCTCCCTCCATCCCCGGCGCGGACGCCGCTGTTCCGGAACACCGGCGGCTGCGCCATGGAATGCCGGTAGGGAGGGGGCCGGGCTAAGGAGAAACCGAGCTGGCTCCTCCTTAGCCCCTCCTCCTCCCTCCATCCTCGGCGCGGACGCCGCTGTTCCGGAACACCGGCGGCCGCGCCGTGGATGCAGGGAGGGAGGGGGCCGGGCTAAGGAGGAGAAACCGATCTGGCGCCCCCCCCCCCGCTCCCTCTTCTCCTCCCGCAGGAACATGGCCCCGTTGCCGCGAGTCTTGAGGCGGAAGAAGAAAAGAGAGAGAGAGAGACAGGGGCTCCCCACACCCGGGCTCTTCCCTCCCTCAACTCTGAAGGAAGGCACCGCATCCATGGGAAACTCCCTGCTGAAAGCTAAAGCCGCTTCCACAGTGCGGAGGGAACCTGTGGCCTTGCTTAGATCTGTGTTTGTGTGTGTGTGAGAGAGGTGTGTGTGTATATAATAATATATGTATGTCTGGTGGCTGCCTGGCTGGTTTGTATGCACCACAAATAGATTACACAAATATTAATATTTAGTATTATATATATTATGTATATAATATATTATAATATAACATAATATATATAAGAATATTACTACATATTACCCTATCTCCTCAAAGGGATTACAGAATATTGCTATATATTAGAATATTATTGATTAAAATACATATAAAATATTATATATGAATATTATTATATTACACACACATATATATATATATATGTGTGAATTTTCTTATACATATAATAACATAAATACTCTTATATAAAATATTATGTAATATTATTAATATTACTATATTACATAATATATATAAGAATATTATTATATATTACCCTATCTCCTCAAAGGGTTTACATACACACATATATATATATATATATATATGAATACTGCTATATATTACAATATTTTGTAATAATACATATATAAAACTATATATAAAATATTAACATTATTACATTATATATATATATGAATATTATTACATATTATATGTATAAGAAAATTCACACACACATATATGAATATAATATAATATGAATATTACATTACATAATATATAAGAATCATATATAATATGTAATATAATAATATTCATGGAAGGAAGGAGGGGAGAAGAAAGGAAGGAAAAAGGAAGGATAGCAGGAAGGAGGGGAGGGGGAAAAAGGAAAGGATAGAAGGATAGAGTGAAGGAAGGAAGGAAAGGGGGGAGAAGAAAGGAACACAGAAACACATACACACACATATAAATATACAAATATAAACATACACACATACATATACACACCTGTACATACACACACATACATATACAAACACACATAAACATAAGTACACACATATACACGCACATACATATACACATATACATAACTACACACACAGTTCCCAATTTTTTAAAAAAACCCACAGCAAAGCGTGGCCGGGTCAGCTAGTATACATATAAGCATTAAAAAAAACCTTACACTGGGAAATAATATCCCTGTAGATAATGCAGTTTTACCATAAATAAGCCCCTTTCAAATTAACAACTTACAATATAGGACAATAACAGTAGAAGCGCCATGCGGCGTCAGTTCTTGATGACAATAAGCTTGTAAAGGTGCGTGCCGAAAGACCAGCTAAATCAAGCGTCCATGTGATCCACCGTAGAAGCGCATACCTCAAGTGCTGGAGGACAGCATGGATATAAATGTTCCGTGTAGTGAAGGGGCTAAGAATTAGTCCCTCGGTGCCTATAGATCAGCAATGCAAGGCTAATGCCTGGGTCACTAAAGGAGAGTTACACGCAACCCTCCAGGGAAGCGCAGCGCCGCCACGTCCTGGTGACAGCTTCCGTTTTGGATAGGGAGACCAGATCAAGCAATCGCCGATTCATGGATCCAACGGTAGGGCAGTAATCTATTGAAGTACAACGGAATGCCTCCCACGCTGATGCCTAAAGCTGCAGACGTCGCGTATGAAGGTGTATACACATTCAGTGTGGACACTTCTGTCAGGGGGCAAGTGTCAATGCACAAAGCCAAATTTATTAAATAGACTAAAACTTCTTGCATGAAGGAGAAAGTCACAATCCCATCAAAAGTGACGAAACGAAGGGCACGCATCAGTCCTGACTCATGGGAAGTACTACAGAGGAGCCCTGTAGCACCCACAAGAGCCTGGCAGGATGAAATAACAGCTGTAGTGTCAGGCCCATGTCCCGTTTCCCCTCAAATATAAAGCTTTTTCAAAGGCAAGAGTCAGAGAATACAATAGGGCTGATGTTGAATTCAGGTGAACATTACATAATCTATGGAATAATAGAGAGCAGATACAAGTGAACATGCTATCCCATAGTAAGGCAATTATTATATCCCAAAACATTAAAAACACATAATATAAAACATGTATCAACAGCAAAGAACAGATTGATATAAACTTTGTTGATTACATAAATAGTCATGTGTACCATACAACAATAGTTTCGCAGCAGTATACATAACCAAAGTAGGAGGGAAAATGGGGGAAGAGGGGCAGATGGCAAAAAGAAAACCCATCTGTGAGGGCCTGCTTCCGGTTGTTTCAACTTTCCTTACATTGCGGGGTAAGAACCCCGCAACATTTACAAGCCTGAGTTAATCTCAAAGGCAGACTGAAGAAAAATAGAAGCCAACGAAGGCTTCCAAGTTGCAATGGCGGCAAATGGTAATTAACATACCACAACCGCGACAAGATAAAAAAAGTAGAAAATAAATTAAAATAAAATAAAAATATATCTACAAATCTCTATCTATTCCATATAATAAAAGTCAGTGTTTGTGGTGGTGCGGCCGAGCGAGCGACGGGAGGAATATGTACCAGCGTTTTGATTGGCTGCCATTGTGGGATTATTTGCATAACGGCCTCTAACTGGCCAGCCTCAAAACTCCAACATTCTACAGCCCCAGACAGAGGGGATTTGCATAACTGTCTCCAAATGGCCAACAACATTCAAACATTCTAAAGTGACTCAGAGGGAAAGGGAAAGGCCTCAGTCAGCCAGCCACTGAAGCCCACAGCACTGACAGATCAGGACCAAACTTGGCAAACAGGCGACATTGGGCCCACTTCACTACCTGGTGTGGTTTAGGGCAGGAGGGGCCACGAATTATGGGATTTGAAGTACCTTCACGTCATTCACTTCCCAAACACTAAATCCCCTATAAAACACAAACCAGGCCCAAAATTGACAGAAAGGCTTTCTTAACTTGATTTTCCTGACTAGGCCCCCGGGACTTGCAGTACCTTCACTAAGTTCCTGAGACCACTGCAAGCCACATAAACATCTAATAGGGACCAACCTTGGCACACAATGCCTTCCTCAAATAACCCGGGCACCGCCGGGTCCTCCGCTAGTATATAATAAAGCGGAATGTTTGTATGTATGTATGTATCTATGTGTGTGTGTGTGTGTTTGTATGTATGTGGCAGCGTTCTGATTGGCTCCCGGCCTCTACATTCTGACAACATGATTGGTTGCCAGTGAGGGAGCATGTGCATAACGCCGCTATTGGCCAGCCAACACGAACATTCCGACCCTCTGACCTGGCAGAGGAGGATAAGGCAAAGGCCTGAGGCAGTCGCCAACACGAACATTCCAACGCTCTAAAGTGGCAGAGGGGGTAAGGAAAAGGCCTGAGGCAGTCAGGCATGGTGGGAGTTTCAGACCAAAACACTTTGCGACCCCTTTGCGACCCCAAACAATGAGAGAACAAGACCAAACTTGGCACACAGAACCCTCAAGACCCACTCTACATCTTGGTGCAGTTTGAGGGAGGATGGACCATGGATGATGGGACTTGCAGTACTTTAACTCACTTGCTTAGAGCAGTCTTTCTCAACCAGTGTGCCGTGGCACACTGGTGTGCCGTGACCGACCTCCTGCTGTGCCGCGAGAAAAGCTCTCTGCCCCCCTTCCTCCCCCCCCTCCTGTTGAACTCCTGCTGCTTGGGGGACGAGGAAGGGCTAGGCAGTGGCGAAGAAAAAGAAGAAGGGACCAGGGTGCCGCCTCCTTCGGCCGTTTCCCCAGCCAGCCTCCAATCCACCATGACTCCCACCATGACTCTCACCCCTCGCTCGCTGAAGCCGCGTGGAGGAGGAGCCCTGCCCACTGAAGCCCGTCCACCGCTCATGCTCCTCCTCTGTAGGAGAGCTGAAGCTGGGGGTAGGGGGAGGGGCATGGCGCGGCCTGTAGGAGAGGTGAAGCTGATGGGAGGGGGCGGGACATGGCGCGGCCTGGCTCTGCCCCCTACCCCGGCTTCGGCACTCCCAGCAGCTGCTCCAGCCTTGAGGGGACAGTGCCAAGCCAGCATTGTGCTGGCTCTGGCACCGCTGGCTTGGCACTGCCCCCTCAAGGCTGGAGCAGCTGCTGGGAGAGGTGAAGCCGGGGGTAGGGGCGGGGCATGGTGCAGCCTGGCTCCGCCCCCTCCCCGGCTTTGGCACTCCCAGCAGCTGCTCCCAGCAGGCCACCAAACCCCAGCCGTTCTTTACTGTGTTAGAGTGTCATTTTGTGTCATTTTGGTTGGTGGTGTGCCCCCGGATTTTTTTAATGTTAAAAGTGTGCCGCGGCTCAAAAAAGGTTGGGAAACAATGGCTTAGAGCACTCTGGCCCACACCATAGAAGGATCAGGATCACACTTGGCACACAGATGCCCACTGGCCCACTTTACAACCTGGTGCAGTGTAGGGCAGGATGGGCCACAAATGATGGGATTTGCAGTACCTTCACCCGATTCATTTCCCACAGAACATTGAAGCCCCTACAAACGAGGCCCAAACTTGGCACACAGAGTACCCGTGACCCACTCTACATCCTGCTGCAGTTTTGAGTGGGACGGACCACGGATGATAGGACTTGAAGTACCTTCACTCACTTTCTGAGACCACTGCGACCATCATCCAATTACCAAAAAAGAACAAACTAGGCACACAGAGCCTCCATGACCACTTTACATCCTGGTGCAGCTTGGAGGAGGGCAGACCATGGATGATGGGACTTGAAGTACCTTCACAAATTTCCTGAGACCACTGCCTGGGCCCACTCCGCCCCTCCCCCACCTCTTCGGCCCTTTGGAGAAAGAAAGAAGGCCTGGGATGAAGACTCACCGGAAGGAGGAGAGGAACGAGGAGAAGAGAGAAGCTGCAAAGAGGAGGAGGGGGAGGAAGAGGCCAAAGGGGCTGTCCTAGTAAGGAAGGGCGAAGGGGAGGGAGTTTAGACCCAGAGTGTAAGGATTTGGAATGGTGGGCTGACTGGAGAGAGAGGTGTCAGCAGCCGATTGGCTGAGTGTTTCAGGGCCCAGGGTTCTCATTGGCTGCTGTTCCTGGCTGGCTGCTGAGGCCAACAGTCCTAACTGCCATTCTGCCCTTTGTGGGGAAACATGACTTATTTGTGTATTTAAGTCGTATCCTTGATCAGACAGCGGCTGCTATAACACAAAAAGGCTTTCCTTCACATTCACAAAAGAGGTGCCTTGCCTCATCGCCCTCAAAGCCGTGTTCGATTTGCCTGAACACGTAACATGGAACAACTACTCTGCCTTGATCCGACCACACCTGGAATAATACTGCGTCCAGTTCTGGGCACCGCCATTGAAGGGAGATGTCGACAGACTTGAATGTGTCCAGAGGAGGGGGCCTGAAAGGATCAAGGGTCTGGAGCACAAGCCCTTAAAGAGTTGGGCATGTTTATTTATTTTATTCGATTTTGTATACCGCTCCTTCCTGCAGGCTCGGGGCGGTTCACACACGACCAAATTACAACAAATCGTACAGCAGTACACATAAAATTGCATAAAATGTAAAGCAATTACATAAAATACCGTTGATTCGGTAGTACATAAAATATGGTGAAACGGAGGATTACAATATCCCTGGCTTCAATTAAAAGCGAGCCTGAACAAGGTGGTTTTGCATGCCCTCCGGAAAAGTTTAGCCTGCAGAAGAAAAGGCTGAGAGGAGACACGATAGCCATGTCCAAATACGTGAGGGGAAGTCATAGATGGAGCATGCTTGTTTTCCGCTGCCCGGGAGACTAGGACGCAGAACAGTGGCTTCAAACGACAAGAAAGGAGATCCCGCCTGAACATGAGGCGGTGCATGCGCCTCCCTTTCTTCTTCAGGCCAAACATGCCCAGCTCTTTACGCCGCTCCTCATGGGGCTTGATCTCCAGACCCTTGATCATTTTAGTCGCCCCCTTTCTCTGGACACATTCCAGCTGAGAGTCAACATCTCCCTTCAATTCTGGTGCTCAGAATTGGGCCCAATATCCTTCGTAAAGTGGCCTAACCAAGGCGGAAGAGAGCATGGGGAGCATGACTTCCCTCGACCGAGGCACTCGGCTTCTCTTGATGTAGGACAAAACCCCATTGGCTTTTTTTGCCTCTGCATCCCATTCCTGGCTTTCCCTGGAGCCTCTGCTTCTCCCTCCCGGCCTCAGCTGGCCTCCCATTGAGCTCCCATTCAGTCCCAGCACCCATTTTGAAGGAACAAGAACCGAATACACAAAACTATGGAAACAGCAAAAGAAGCCAAGAACAGAAAATTGAATTGCAAAGGTTTTCGAAATGGTGAAATTGGACAAATGAACTTTAGCTGCAGGACAAAGAAAGACACAGAAGCAGAGTCAGGTAGTGCTGGACCCTCCTTCCTTCCACTGGGGCCTCTGCTTCTCCGGCCTCCAGGCCCACCTGGTGCCACCTGGCCTCCCATCCAGTCAGGGCCGGCCTGACCTTTTCCGGGGGAGTACGCGAGGTAAATTTTGGCGCCCCCCCCCCGGCCGCCGCATCATGCCGCCGCCGCCTCCTCTTCCGCCGCCGCCGCCTCTTCCGCCGCCGCCGCCTCTTCCGCCGCCGCCACCGCCTCTTCCGCCGCCGCCGCCTCTTCCGCCGCCGCCGCCGCTGCCGCCGCCCGAAGCACGTTTCTGCGCATGCGCGAATGTCCGCGCATGCACACTGCGGCCCGAGCGCACCTGCGCACGGCTCCAAAGCCGCAGGCGCGCTCGGGACTCAGTGCCCATGCGCAGCCATTTCTGCGCATGCCCAGCGCCTGTAGTTTCTTCTGGGCATGCGCAGAAATGTCTGTGCTTCGGAGGCGTGCACTGGCAGCGGCACCAGCGGCGGCAGGGCGGGGCGCGAAGCGAGGTGGTGCCGCGGCGCCCCTCCCAGCTGGTGACGCCCCGCCCAGCCGGTGGCGCTCTACGCGGCCGCTTACATCGCGGAATCGCTGTGGCCGCCTCTGCATCCAGTCCCAACCCACGTTGGATCCCCCCACCCGTGATTCCTTCAGCTGAGGCCTCATAACACAGAGCCTTCCTTGTGAAGAAGAACCAGGAGACTTGGAAACAAGAGACAAAAATGACTTCCCTGGGACCAGAGTGAAGAGAGGGGCCAGGAAGGCCGTCCCACCTTGTCTCCTGGGTCTTCATAGGATCATAGAGTCGGAAGAGACCTTGTGGGCCATCCAACTCCATCCAACTCCATTGTGCCAAGAAGCAGGACAATCGCCTTCAAAGCACCCTCAACAGATGGCCATCCAGCATCTGTTTGAAAGCCTCCAAAGAAGGTGACTCCACTACACTCTGGGGCAGAGAGTTCCACTGCTGAACAGCTCTCACGGTCAGAAAGTCTTTCCTCATGTTCAGGTGGAATCACCTTTTCTGTAATTTGAAGCCATTGCTCCATTGCGTCCTAGTCTCCAGGGCAGCAGAAAACAAGCGTGCTCCCCCCTCCCTCTCACGTATTTATACATGGCTATCATGTCTCCTCTCAGTCCACTCTTCTCCAGGCTAAACATGCCCAGCTCTTTAAGCCTCTCCTCATAGGGCTTGTTCTCCAGACCCTTGCACATTTCAGTCCCATTTCAGGTGGGAGCCCCTCCCCCCAGCACCAACTTCTGCTCTGGGACCAGAGTGAAGAAAGAGAGGGGCCAGAGTGAAGAGAGGGGCCAGGAAGACCGTGCCACCTTGTCTCCTGCACTCTGCTAGAAATATAATAGAATATATTGTGTACACATATAATATAGATAATATTATAATGTGATACAATATAATACTAATAATAATACCATACTTTAATTATATATGTTATATTATGTGTAATATTACTAATAATATTACAGTATAGTGGTACAGTACAATAGTCTGTGGCAGACCCTGGAATGACTAGGATGTCCCCCCAAGATTCTCAAAATGATTACCCTGTTACATGAGGGCCAGCGCGGTCAAGTCCAGTTTTGTGCATGCGTTGTATTTTTGTTTGTTTTTTGGCTATTAATGTCTCTTCTGCTGTGTTGTTCAATGTTTTTATGAGTGACGGTCACTTGTGGGCCCGAGAGGTGTATTGTGTCCAAATTTGGTGTCAATTCATCCAGTGCTTTTTGAGTTACGTTAATCCCACAAACGAACATTACATTTTTATTTATATAGATTTAAAAACCATATTTCTATACCGCCTTTCTCAGCCCAAAGGCGACTCAGGGCGGGTCGCCAAAGACCATCAGAAAACACATAGGAACCCATTTGGTAGATAAGGCTGAAGATTTCTCTGCCTGTCCTTCTCTTCCTTTTTGGTGATGGTGAACTACAACTCCAGGAATTCAAAAACACACCCCCCCCAACCCCACCAGTATTCAACATTGGCCGTGTCAGTAGTGTGTCCTCAGAGTTAAATACTATTATTCCTGAAGAAGGCAAGGCCCAAGATGACCCGAGTGACCAGGGAGACCCCGGAGTGCTGCTCCCACCTCGCCAGGAGGAGTCTCTCCTCTGAACTGACCCTTGGCAGGAACCTTCCCAGACTGGCCGTTAGCCCCGCCCCTTTCCTGCTGCCGCCTGGAGAGCTGCGTCGCTATGGCAACGCCTGGGCCTGAGCCCTAGTCCCTCCAGTCAGCCAAGGCTTCTCTCTCTCCCAACCTTCGTCCACAGGCCTCAGACCCACGTGATGACCACTAGGCGTTTCATGACAGCCCCCAATACACTGCGAGTCCAGGCCTGGGCCCACTCCAGCCCTCCCTCCCTCCAGGTGTTTTGGGCCTCAGCAGCCCCTCTTCGGCCCACTTCCTTCCTGCCTCTCTGGGAACCAAACACACCTGGCCCAGATGACCTGTCCGAACGTATCTCCTGGTACGAACCCTGGGAGGAACCAAACTCCCTCCCCTTAGTCCTTCCTTGCCCAGCGTTACACTGGAAGGAGGGGGGAAAGCATCTCCGCAAAGAACCAGAGGACTAGAGATGAAGGCAGAGATGTAGCCACGGAAGAACAATTCTGTATTCATAGGATAGTTAGATAGATATATTCTCTCCCTGCCAAACCCTGGCTCCCCAACCCCACTGAGCCTTCAAGGCAACCCATCAGCCCAGGGAGCGGAGCAGGGCAGAGCATTCACCCACAACAGAGAAAGAAAGGAGGCCTCATCCCACGGTCAAGCCCCACGGATCCCTTTTCCCAAAGAGGAGGGACACAGGCTTGGGTGGGAGAGGCAGGAAAAGCACCCACAAGCAGGCTCTTCCTTGCCCACGGCCTTTGAGAGCTCGCCTCCCGCAATCCCTGCTCTCCAAAGCCGCACTCTGCCAAGGCCGGGGAATCTCCCTTCAGAGTTCGGCTAGAAGGGCATTTCTGACTTCCACATTTCTGTCTCCGCGGCCGATAGTGCCGGGGGACTTCAACGTCCATTCAGAGGCCGTCCTGTCGGGAGCAGCTCAGGACTCCATGGCTACCACGTCAATTACGGAGTGGTTTCTGGCACAACCCACAGGGCAGGACATCCGCTGGACTTGGATTTCTGTCAGGGAAGGGAGGAAGGGGGCGGTGTGGAGGTGTAGTTAGCCACCGGCTTCCATTATCCGGTGTTGTTGACGGCATCCCCGAAGCCTGGCGTGCCCACAATGGTTAAGCGGAGCTTGACGCCTTTCTCCTCAATGTCCACCACATGTTTGGTGATCTCCACAGTCTGGAGGATCCGTTCTTCTGCTTTTAAGGTTTACAGTCCTTGTATAGATCCATACGAAAGAGGCTGTTCACCAATGTCGATTTCCCCAACAGGCTTCTCCTGCAACCATCAGCCGAAGTGCTGGAGGACCTCTTGCCATGGTCTGCCCCAGGAGGCTGATGGGCACAGAGTGCAAGGATTCAAAATGGTGGGCTGACTGGAGAGAGAGAGGTGTCAGCAGCCGATTGGCTGAGTGTGCTAGGGGCCAGGGTTCTGATTGGCTGCTTCCTCTGGCTGGCTGCTGAGGCCAACAGTTCCAACTGCCGTTCTGCCCTTGGTGAGGAAACATGGCTGGCTGCCCACGGCCTCGAAGCCGGATCCTTTGGAGGCTGGAGGCACATTTTAAGGACTGATTCAAAAGGGCTCTTTCATGCCTCTGTTCCCTGCCTGGATTCAGAGACCGATGCATACATGTGGTCGCCTCACAACTCCAGGTGTTCTTGGATGACACTGATTATCTGGATGCGTCGCAGTCTGGCTTCAGACCGGGTCATGGAACTGAGGCGGCCTTGGTCTCCTTCGTGGACGATCTCTGCAGAGAGCTTGACGGGGAAAGTGTGGCCCCCGTGTTGGTTCTCCTGGACCTTTCAGGAGCCTTTTAAAAATATTGATTAACTATTGATTAAATATTGATTTTTTATTAAGAATAAAAAGTTGCAGAAAAGGTAGGTAGAGAAGTTTGGAGAGGAAGCGGGATTGAAAATCAATAAAGGGAAAACACAGATATTGACTAAAATATATGTAAAAGGAGAAAATAAGAACTACCGGAAGGCGCAGGCATCAAAATCCCCACAAAAGTAAAATACCCAGGGGTGATATTTACAGCTAGCAATGCACAATTACTAAATAAACAACTATTTATTTATTTTATTAAATCAAACTTCTATCACCGCCACTCCCCGAGGGCTCGGAGAGGTTCACAAGTCTGGTCCACAAAACAATGGTCAACAAACAGACAATACAACATCAAGAGAGGAAGGAAAGAGGGGGAGAGAAAAGGGGGGGGGGGAAGAGGGAAGGAAGGGGTAGAGCTCAGGCTGTGGCAGGGGGTGCTCAGGTAGAACTGGCAGACGCCACCTTGCCATCAAAAGACGGAAGCGTGGGAGGTCTCAGGGAGATCTCTCGTAGCAGGCCATAGGAGAGACGGGTGGCCTGGCTTCCTTTGTCCAAAGGTCTGACGGAGGGAGTCAGATCCGCAAAGGGAGTGTCTATCTCCAGCCTCGAATGTGACTGGTGGAGCTCAAGCCGCCTCAAACTCGAGCTCCAAAAGGTTCTGGAGCGAAACGATCTCCTGAACCTGGGCTCAAGTGAGGGGGCCCCTCCCTCTCGTAAGTAGTTCGCAGAGGATGCAATAGGTCCAAGGGGACGGCAGCCTCGGCAGGGGAGCAATCCATGTTGTTGGTCCCTGGTAAAGCCAGAGAGATGAGATCTGCTGTTCCTAGGCTTCCGGCGCCGCTTCCTCCGATGGCCGTGTGGCCTCCACTGCAAGGCGCCTCCAGGGTTTGAGTCCCCTGAAGGCGGGCGCTTCCTCCCTATGGGACTATCTGGGTTAGCTGCCCCCAATCTTGTCTTGCCCCGACCAGATCTGCAACTCTCCCCCTGGCCACCAGAGGGCGGAGGAACAGGCTGTGGTCCAGGCGCAGCTTTGGGGGCCGCTGGCAGTTGGCAGGCTCGTCGCCGGGGCCTCTCCCCAGGGGCCTTCGCCAGGATCCCTGAGACATCAAGCGCCTCCGCCGGGGAACCCAGCGGCAGCAGCCTAGAAGTAACTAGGGCCTCCAGCGGGGGCTCTGATTGTAGTGGCTGTCCCAGCGACCAGTCGGCAGGGGGCGAGGCCGGGGCCCCTGGGATAAACAGGTGGGGCAGGGCTAAGGACGCCGAGCGGGACAGATTCGGCGCCATTTTGGGCCCCCCCGCCAACACCCTCTCCATGGGGTCCAAGGGAGCACAGCGCCCCAATGTCCTCCGCGGGCTCCACCATGGCGCCAACGCAGCTCCAACTGTTGTCTTGCACACGGTCGGGGGTCCCTCGGTGGGCAGCCGGTCGGTTCCCAGGGGCAGCGCCTCCTGCAAGGCGCTCCCCCGGGCCTCCGCGCGCCTCTCTTCCACTCGCCCCATTCGCTCCCCGAAGGGTGGAAAGCCCGGTGAGCTCGAACGTGGCCCGCCCAGGAAGCCGGCGGCAGTCTGTCCAATTGCCTCTCCCTCGCCGTTCGCCTCTCCTTCTCCCTCTCCCTCCTCGGAGCCTGGGCACAGCGAGAGCAGGAACGGGAGGCCCCGGGCTCCATCGGCCGATGTCCCTCCAGTCCTGATGCAGGGGTCCGGGCAGCGGCGGCGGCAGCAGCCAACCCCCTGACAGAGGGACGCCAACACAAGCCCCAGCTCTCTCACCTCTCCCAGCTGAGTGGTCAACTGCTCCACCAGCCGACCGTAGCCTTGAAGGAGGTAGGACAGGCCCGATGGTTCGTCCTGGGTGCTGCCGGGGCTGGTGTTCGGGGGGGCAGTGGGCCCCAGTGCTGGCCAGGGAACAGGAGACCATGGTGGGCAGTCCCTGGGGGTTGCTGCCGGCCCGAGGATTTTCTTGGGGCTCGTAGCATCCATGACTCTGGGCGTCAGGACTGGCCCTCTGGCAAGAAACTATGACAAGAAACTATGACAAAAAATGGTTAGAAATCAAGAAAAAATTAAAGAAATGGAAATTTTATGCATATGTGGTGGAAGTGTAAAATGGTCAAAAAAATACTGGTACCAAATCTATTTTTTAAAAAATAGAGAAGATTCTCCACTTAAAATTTGAGTTTAGACCTGAGTATTTTTATTGGTAATGAGAGACTTTGAAATGGATAAAAACACAAATAAGATCCTTATTTATATGGCAACAGCAGCTAGGATGAAGTGAGCCCAATGATGGAAGACACAAGGAATACCAACCATGGAACAAGGGGTCTCAAAAGTAATGGATATCATGAACATGGACTTATTGACTCAAAAATTAGACCAGAATAATTTCCAAACACACAAAACAGATTGGGGGAAATTGGGGGAATTAAAAAAAAAGGAAATATAAAAATATACGTTAAAATGACGTTGGCCTTCCTCTGTCGGTGACCCGGAAGCTCAGGCTGGTGCAGAACACTGCCGCCCGGCTCCTGTCTGGCATACCAGCAGGTTGCCACATAACACCTACCTTGCAGGACCTGCACTGGCTTCCTGTTGAGCACCGGATCACCTTCAAAGTGTCGGTGCTCACCTTTAAGGCCTTGCACGGCCTGGGGCCAGCGTATCTGAGGGACCGTCGTCCCCTATATTGCCCTACGAGATCACTCCGGTCCGAAAACACTTACCTGTTAGCCATTCCATCAGCGAAGTCAGCCAAATTAACAGCAACATGTAAGAGGGCGTTCTCCGTGATTGCGCCCACGCTGTGGAACGCCCTCCCAGCTGAGACGTGCGCCATCCGGGATCTCCTGCCTTTCAGGCGGGCGTGCAAGACCTACCTTTTCCAGCAGGCCTTCGGCCTATAGGTCCGCAAATGCACAGCTCACAGACCTTGTATCACGTTGCAATGCTTTACACTGTTGTGCCTGCCCGGCACGTTAGGTTTTAACCTATCTGTTTTAACTTGTGCTCATTTAACTTGTGCTCATTTAATGTGTTTTAACCTGTTTTAATATGTTTTTTTTATTTGCTTGTGTGAGCCGCCCCGAGCCTTCCGGGAGTGGCGGCACAGAAATCCAATAAATATAAATAAATAAATAAATAAAAGGCAGAAATCGGAACCAAAGAGAAACCAACGCTACGAGAACAAACTATAAATCAATATAAGAAGATACACCAGACAGAAGAGACCTGGAAGGACAGCCTTAAACATTTTTTTTTCTTTTTTTTTCTTTTTGTGTCCTGTTTTTATTGCTGTGACCTTTTCCCCCCTCTCTCGTTTTTTGCCTTTTTCTCTTCCATTTTTCATACTTTCCTTAACCACATTGTTCATTCACTTTTTATGTAAAAAAACAAAACAAAAAAACACCCGACCTTTCAGGAGCCTTAAACATTGTAGACCACCATATCCTTCTGGGACGCCTGGTGGGAAGGGGTCTTGGGGGCACGGTCCTGCCCTGGCTCTGCTCCTTTTTAGAGGACCGATCTTCGAAGGTGTTGTTGTCGGACGCTTGCTTGGCCTCGCAGCCATTGTCCTGTGAGTCCCGCAGGGATCAGTACTGTCTCTCATGTTGTTAAACATCTACACGAAGCCGTTCATACCTTCTCCCAGTCAGGGACACCAGGGTTACAGGAGATAAAATAGATATGGCTGTGTGGAGAGTAGAGAGGGTGCATGCATGGCAAGAGAAAGGGGGAGGCATGTGCCGGCTCATTTAACTTGTGCTCATTTAATGTTTTTAACCTGTTTTAATATGTTTTTTTTTGCTTGGTGAGCGCCCGAGCCTTCCGGGAGTGGCGGACAGAAATCCAATAAATATAAATAAATAAATAAATAAAGGCAGAAATGGGAAACCCAAAGAGAAACCAACGCTACGAGAACAACATAAATCAAATAAGAAGATACACGACAGAAGAGACCTGGAAGGACACCTTAAACATTTTTTTTTTTTTTTTTTTTTTGGCCC
>JARBWK010000069.1:0-107944 GCA_030556195.1 Anolis apletophallus
GGGTGCTGGGAGGGGGCGGAGCCAGGGCAGAGCCGGGGGCGGGGGCAGACCCTTCAGTCCCCCAGGTCATCAGTGACCAGATTTCAGGCCCCTGGGCCGGTAGGAGTTGGACAGCCCTGTTCTATATATCTGTGTAATGATGTCCAGGGTGGGAGAGAGGACTCTTATCTGATGAGGCAAGTGAGAATGTTGCAATTGGCCACCTTGATTAGCACTGAATGGCCTTGCAGCTGCAAAGTCAATCAGTGAGGGCATCTGAATAAAGGTTAGTTGGAAATGAGGCAAGTGCGGGGGAGGGGGTGTATATATCTTAATATAATATTATATATATATATATATATATATATATATATATATATATATATATATATATATAAGAGTCCTGTCGTAGTGAGTAGCTTAAAAGCAACAAAACCACCGAAGGAAATCACACCAACTTCGGAAACAAAACGTCTCACAATGCAAGGTGTGACCAACAAAAATTAAAAAACCAAAAAAAGAACTAAACAGAACTCACAAATACACACACACACACACACACACACACACACATGGAATAATGTCCAAGGTGGGAGAGAGGACTCTTATCTGGTGAGGCAAGTGAAAACGTTGCAATTGGCCACCTTGATTAGCACTGAATGGCCTTGCAGCTGCAAAGTCAATCAGTGGGGGCATCTGCATAAAGGTTAGTTGGAAATGAGGCAAGTGGGGGGTGTATATATCTTAATATATTAAAAGAGTCCTGTCGTATTGAGTACCTTAGAAACAACAAAACCACCGAAGGAAATCACACCAAATTCGGCAACAAAACGTCTCACAATGCAAGGTGTGACCAACAAAAATTTAAAAAAGAACTAAACAGAAAGAACTAAACAGAACTCATATATATATATATATATATATATATATATATATATATATATATATATAAAACACACACACACACACATATGGAATAATGTCCAAGGTGGGAGAGAGGACTCTTATCTGGTGAAGCAAGTGAGAATGTTGCAATTGGCCAGCTTGATTAGCACTCAATGGCCTTGCAGCTTCAAAGCCTGGCTGCTTCCTGCCCGGGGGAATCCTTTGCTGGGAGGTGTCAGTAGACCCTGATTGTTTCCTGTCTGGAATGCCCGTTTTCTGAGTGTTGTTCAACTAATACCTCCCAATAAGATAAGGGACTCCCCCAGGAAGGAAGCAGCCAGGCTTTGAAGCTGCAAGGCCATTCCTTTTATAATCAAGCTGGCCAATGGCAACATTGACACTTGCCTCCAACAGACAAGAGTTTTTTTTCCTCCCACCCTGGACATCATTCCATTCCATAGGTGTATAAACCTCCTTTGCCTAGTTGGGCCCAAGTTTGCCCGGGCCTGCTCTAGAACCTGGCAACCTCCCCGGCAAACAAAACACACAATAGCATATCCGCACTCTCTTTTGGACTACAGCTCCCAGCATCCCCTAGGCCAGGCCCTTTCGGAGAGGAGGATGCTCCAAATGCACTGCTTCCAAGATGCACGCTTTCTTCTCCTTAGATTTACTTGAGAGCATCCCAATCCCCGCATATTCCCAATTTCCTATTCCTGGACTGCAACTCCCAGTAATCATCCAGGTAAATAAGATAGATAGATTAGGTAGGTAGGTAGATTGATGAGGGGGACTGCTGGGAGTTACAGTCCAAGAATAGGTAGAGAAGGAAGAAAGGAGACAAAGAGGAAGGGAAAGAAAAGGGAAGGGGGGAAGTAAGGGAAGAGGAAGAGGAGGAAGGAAGGAAGGAGAGAAGGAAAGAGAAAAAGAGAAGGAAGGACAGAAAGAAAGGAGGGAGGGGAAGAAAATTGTAGGGGGAAGGAAGGGAAGAGAAGGAAGGAAGGAAGGAGAGAAGGAAAGAGAAAAAGGGAAGGAAGGAAAGAATGAAAGGAAAAAGAGAAGGAGGGAAGGAGAAAAGGAGAGAAGGAAAGAGAGAAGGAAAGAGAAAAAGAGAAGGAAGGAGAGAAAGAAAGAAGGGAGGGGAAGAAAATGGAAGGGGTAAGGAAGGGAAGAGGAAGGAAGGAAGGAAGGAGAGAAGGAAAGAGAAAAAGAGAAGGAAGGAAAGAATGAAAGAAAAAAGGGAAGGAGGGAAGGAAATCAGAAGAGAAGGAAGGTAGGCAAGAATGAAAGAAAAAAGGGAAGTAAGGAAGGACAGAGGTAGAGAAAGAATAGAGAGAATGAAAGAAAAAAGGGAAGGAAGAACAGAGGAAGAGAAAGAAGGAAGAGAGAATGAAAGAAAAAGAAAAGGAAGGAAGGAAGGAGCAAAGGAAAGAGAATGAAAGAAAAAGTGGAAGGAAAGAGTAAGAGAAGGAAGAAAGGAGAGAATGAAAGAAAAAAGGGAAGGAAGGAAAGAGGAAGAGATGGAAGAAAGGAGAGAATGAGAAAAAAGGGAAGGAAGGAGGGAGCGATGGAAGGAGAGAATGAAAGAAAAAAGGTAAGGAAGGAGGGAGCGATGGAAGGAGAGAATGAAAGAAAAAAGGTAAGAAAGGGAAGGAAGGAAGGAAGGAAGGAGAGAAGGAGAGAAGAAAGGAGAGAATGAAAGAAAAAAGGGAAGGAAGAACAGAGGAAGAGAAAGAAGGAAGAGAGAATGAAAGAAAAAGAGAAGGAAGGAAGAAAGGAGCAAAGGAAAGAGAATGAAAGAAAAAGGTAAGGAAGGAAAGAGTAAGAGAAGGAAGAAAGGAGAGAATGAAAGAAAAAAGGGAAGGAAGGAAAGAGGAAGAGATGGAAGAAAGGAGAGAATGAGAAAAAAGGGAGGAGGAAGGAGGGAGCGATGGAAGGAGAGAATGAAAGAAAAAGGTAAGGAAGGAGGGAGCGATGGAAGGAGAGAATGAAAGAAAAAGGTAAGGAAGGAAGGAGGAAGAGAAGGAAGGAAGGAGAGAATGAAGGAAAAAAGGGAAGGAAGGAAGGAAAGAGGGAGAGAAGAAAGGAGAGAATGAAAGAAAAAGGTAAGGAAGGAAAGAGGAAGAGAAGGAAGGAAGGAGAGAATGAAAGAAAAAAGGAAAGAAGGAAAGAAAAAGGGAAGGAAGGAGAGAAAGAAAGGAGGAGAGAAAGAGGGAGGGAAGGGTGGTCACCGCAACAAGTGGTGGGTACAGCTCGTATGATTACAAATATCAGGGTTTCCTATATACGTAGCAAGGTTTCGAAAACAATGTCCCGTGTAGCCTTTGTGTTGCGTAAACACAATCACTAAATGATCAAACGATGAAACCGCCCATTGCAAAGCCAAACAAAACTCTCTGGACTCACAACAGTGTATTATTGGGCTGTTGTGAGTTTCCCGGGCTGCCTGGCCATGTTCCAGAAACATGCTCTCCTGATGTTTACACCGTCTTTACGGAGATCCTCACAAGTTCTACAACAACCCTGTGATTCCGGCCATGAATATTATTGTTTTGAAAAGACACCCACACCGTGGAAACATTAAGAAAGAAATCCTCCAAAGCAAGACGGTACCTCGATAACTGAAGTTAATGCCTGCAAAACCAACCATAGTTTGGAAACCGCAGCGTGAGAATGGAGCTCAAGCCGCCTGCATCCGGCCCAAAGGATGGGAAGAACCTGTGCGTACCTGGATCATTCCTGCCCGGCATCGATGCCTTGCCTCCTCTGCAAATGCATCAGCGGTACAACTCCCTCCGTGGCTCCGTCGCCCAATAGCAATGACACAACATTTGAAAACTCTCCTGAAATGCCCGGCTTCCTGAGCGGCTGCATTTAGAAACACCGAAGCGCGCACTTGCACTGAGTCAGTGTGGGCTGCTTTAGGAACGCTGCTTGAAATCTACGTCGTAAATATGTTTTCATACAAATCAATCACGTTTCCTGGACTGTTCCGACTGCTCATAAAGCATGCTATTGAGGTCAAACCTCTGAGAGCCCCCTGCGTTCAAGCCGATCTGACCTGCAGCAGGGAGTTCCGCAGTTCCTGGATGCCCCGTTGGGCCGACATCGCTGGGAGTATGGTCACAGCAGCAGCTTCAAATCTGTTTTTACCTTCCCCCTGAACCTAACATTGTAACGAATCCACCAATCTATTATATAAATGAGTTCACGTCATGTGATGTATACCTCAAACAAAGAAACCATACAACGCAGAAACACAACACTTGCCAACAGAAATAGGCCTCAAGCAAGGTACGTTTGTAGCAAAGAAACTTTCCCCCAAAACCCAAAAGGCCCCAAAACAACTAATAAAAATAAAACTACATTTACCAGCATCCTCTGGGGCAGCCAAAGACTCACCCAGCCTCTACATTCTGAACAACACGATTGGCTGCCAATAAGGGCGGATTTGCTTAACTGCTGCACTGGCCAGCCAACATGAAAATTCCGATCCATAATAAACTGCCAAAACAGAATAAGGAAAAGGCCTGAGCCAATCCCCAACACAAACACCCAAATCACTTCCAACCGAAAATGTACACCCCAAAAAATCACAGACCACGCCCAAAATTGACAGTAAGGCTTCATTAACTTGATTTCCCTAACTAGCCCTCACTTACTGGGAAGCTGTTTACGCTCTGAATTGACAGTATGGCTTCATTAACTTGATTCTCCCGACTAGGCCTCAGCTCATTGGACATTGTGTATGGCCTGAATTGACAGTAAGGCTTCATTAATTTGCTGTTCCTAACTAGGCCTCAGCTCATGGGACATTGTGTATGGCCTGAATTTACAGTAACCTACCTTGGCACACAGAGCCCCGACCATGCATGATGGGACTTGAAGTACCACCATGGAAAATGGGATTTGTAGTACTTCAAAACCCATCATTCCTCACAGACCACTGCGGCCCAGAACCAAGACCGATAAAGACCCAACTTGGCACACCATGCCCCCCATGACCCACACTCCATCTGACTGCAGTTTAGAGGAGGGCACACCGTGGATGATTGAACTTTCTCGCATCTCCTAAAAAGGGCACAGCAACGCGTGTCGGGTACAGCTAGTATATATATAGATGACTGGAGGAAGCTGATAATAGAATACCTGCTCTGCTTCCCACCAGCACCATGCCATTTCCCGTGCTTCCATGGTTCCAAGGCTGCAATACTCTCTTCCTCACCATTATGTCTTTGACTCTGCTCCATCACTAGCTTCTCAAAAGATGCACTCACTATAGGGACACAATACCTATGGATAATGTTCCAGGAAGTCCTTGAAAAGCAAACGGTAGCTAGCTACTAAATATACTGCCTAAGTGCTTTCAATTTGCTTTCTCTCCCCCTTCTTAAAAATCAAAGCATGAAACAAGTCCTAAATCACTCATTCCCCCTTCTTTTCATCAGGCTCAATACATCCTCCAAAAGAAAACCGTCTTGAAATAATATTATTTACATTTACCTACTAAAAAGCATCCGAGACATTCAAGACAAGTGCTGGATCGATTTATTTATTTATTTATTTATTTATTTATTTATTTATTTATTTATTGCTTGGACTTTTATGCCGCCAAACTCCCTGAGGCTCGCAGCGGCTTACAAAGCCAGGAGGCAACAAAATACATCATCAGTACACAAACAAGGAACAATACAACAAAAAGAAAAGGGAAAAGAAAGGGAAGGGACAGGTGGGACAAGATCCAGCAGGAGAGTGCCCAGCGGGTCAAGCGGGCTCTACTCTCCCATCAAAGGAGGGGAGCAAAGGTGGTCTCACAGCGATCCCACAGAAGTGGTCCGAGGTGGCCAATCCCCATTGTCCAGGAGTCCGGCTAGAAATGTCCGATCCACCCGATTGGTGGTCTTCCTCCGCTGTGAGCCTGCAGGAGGGGGCCTTCGTTGTCTAAAGTCCGGACCCCAGAAAGTTCTGGCACGCCGCAAGTTCCAGGGCCTGGGCTCAAGCGGTGCAGGCCTCCCAGCTCTCGGACAAGCAGTGGCAAGGGACCCCGGGCCAAGGAGTCTACTGTTCTGCGGCCTCCGACGCCGCCTTCTCCGACGGCCACCAGGCCCGCTCAGGCTCGATGAACCTGTCAACCCCCGGCCGCCAGAGAAGGGCGGGGGGGGGGGGTTGTGGCCAGGTCGCCGGTAAGGGGGCGGCCGGCAACTGGCAGGCTCGGCGTCGGGGCCGCGCCCGGAACCCCGCCAGGACTCCAGAGACGCGGCGCCTCTGGCGAGGGCACGGGCGATAGCAGCCGCTCCGGGCTGTCAGTCAGAGGAGGTGAGGGCTGAGCCCTCGAGTCATACAGGGATGCAGCCCCTGAGGAATGTAGGGAGGGAGGGGCCAAAGACGCCGAGCGGCTCGGGGTCACCGCCATCTTGGCTCCCCCAGCCAACGGACATTTCTCTGGGTGGAAAGAGGTGAGAAGTGGCGTACCCCAAGGTTCAGTTTTGGGTCCGTTACTCTTTAATTTATTCATAAATGACCTGGATGTAGGAGTGAATTCTGAGGCAGCAAAGTTTGCAGACGACACTAAATTGTTCAGGGTAGTTAAAAATGAAACTGACTGTAAAGAGGTCCAGAAAGATCTCTCGAAATTGAGTGAATGGGCAACAAAGTGGCAAGTGCATTTTAACCTAAACAAGTGTAAAGTCATGCACATCGGGGCAAAGAACCCCAACTACACCTACCAAAGCTTTCTGAGACAAACCAGGAAAGGGATCTTGGGGTCTTGGTGGACAGCTCAATGAAGATGTCAACCCAGTGCGCTGCAGCAGTGACAAAAGCAAATTCTATGCTTGGCATGATCAGGAAGGGAATCGAAAATAGGTCGGCAAATGTTGCATTGCCTCTCTACAAATCTATGGTGAGGCCACATCTGGAGTACTGTGTACAATTCTGGTCTCCGCACCTTAAGAAGGATATAACGGAACTGGAAAAGGTACAAAGAAGGGCAACAAGAATGATCCAAGGGATGGAGCGGCTCCCTTATGGGATAGAAAAGGTGAATAGAGAAAAATATTTTCTCTGTCACCCAACACTAGGACTAGGGGGCACTCCCTGAAGCTCCAAGGTAGGAAAGTTAGGACTAATAAAGGGAAATATTTCTTCACCCAGAGGGTCATTGGGTCATGGAACTCACTTCCAGAGGAGGTTGTGACAGCGGTCAGCCTGGACAGCTTCAAGGCAGGATTAGACAGATTCATGGATACCAAGTGTATCGGTAGTTACTGAAAAGGACATTCAAGTGCCACCTCGGAGTTGGTTGAGGTAGGCAGGATTTCCCTGGGTACTGGTTGTGGGGGGTCGGGAGCAGGTCAGGGTTTTGCCCTCCCTTCTGCTCGAGATCCCCCCGTACAACTGGTGGGCCACTGTGTGATACAGAATGCTGGACTAGATGGGCTGAGGTCCGATTCAGCATGGCTCTTCTTATGTTCTTATGTTCTTAACGCCTCTCCTGGCAGACCCGGGGGGGCTTCACGACCAAGTGCCCCCCAAGGGCTCCACCAGGGCGCCTCCGCTGTCCCAACCGTCTCCCTGGGTCTTTCCTTAGAATGGGGGGGCCCACCGCCACCGGCCTGGGACCCGTTCCCCACCCCTCCGTTGTTGGCTCTCTCCTCGGTCTCCGTCCCCATCTGGCCCAGGCGGCTGCCCAGGCTGCTCCGGAGGCCAAACCCCGCACTCTCATCGTCCGTCCCGCGCCGCTCGCCTTCTCGCTCCTTGGGACCCGGCTGACGAGGGGCCTGGCGCTGGCACTGCCGGCCTGGTTAGCATAAAAGACACAACGTTGTGCAGATCTCGGTGATCACAGAGGTTTTTACGAAGCTCTCAAAGCAGTGTTTGGGCCTACTTATCCAGGCCCGGATTATCCATAAGGCCACACTAGGCCATGGCCTAGGGGTGCAAGCCAAAAGGGGCGCAGTTCACACAGGCAATTTTTTTTAACCCGCAATGCGCGGCATGGAGATGACTCTCTCTCTCGGGGGAGGGCGGGTTTCCAATCCCCCCTCTGGGGGTACTGCTCTGCAGTGGCTCCAATCCTTCCTGGAAGGTCGTACCCAGAAGGTGTCATTGGGTGGCACCTGTTCGGCTCCACAGCCGTTGTCCTGTGGAGTCCCTCAGGGTTCAGTTCTGTCCCCGATGTTATTCAACATCTACATGAAACCGCTGGGAGAGATCATTCGGAGTTTCGGAGTCAGGTGTTACCTGTACGCAGATGACGGCCCAGATCTGTCACTCCTTCCCACCTGTCACCAAGGAGGCTGTCCAGACCTTGAACCGGTGCCTGGCCGCTGTGTCGGACTGGATGAGGGCTAGCAAATTGAAACTAAATCCAGACAAGACAGAGGTCCTCCTGGTCAGTCGCAAGGCCGAACAGGGCATAGGGTTACAGCCTGTGTTGGACGGGGTCACACTCCCCCTGAAGACGCAGGAGTGATCCTGGATTCATCGCTGAGCCTGGAGCCCCAGGTCTCGGCGGTGGCCGGGGGAGCTTTTGCACAGTTAAGACCCGTGCGCCAGCTGCGCCCGTACCTTGGGAAGTCTGATCTGGCTACGGTCGTCCACGCTCTGGTCACATCCCGAATAGATTACTGCAACGCACTCCACGTGGGGCTGCCTTTGAAGACTGTTCGGAAGGTCTCAGCGGTGGCCGGGGGAGCTTTTGCACAGTTGAGACTCGTGCGCCAGCTGCGCCCGTACCTTGGGAAGTCTGATCTGGCTACGGTCGTCCACGCTCTGGTCACATCCCGAATAGATTACTGCAACGCACTCTACGTGGGGCTGCCTTTGAAGACTGTTCGGAAGGTCTCGGCGGTGGCCAGGGGAGCTTTTGCACAGTTGAGACTCGTGCGCCAGCTGCGCCCGTACCTTGGGAAGTCTGATCTGGCTACGGTCGTCCACGCTCTGGTTACATCCCGAATAGATTACTGCAACGCACTCTACGTGGGGCTGCCTTTGAAGACTGTTCGGAAGGTCTCGGCGGTGACCAGGGGAGCTTTTGCGCAGTTGAGACTCGTGCGCCAGCTGCGCCCGTACCTTGGGAAGTCTGATCTGGCTACGGTCGTCCACGCTCTGGTTACATCCCGAATAGACTACTGCAACGCACTCACGTGGGGCTGCCTTTGAAGACTGTTCGGAAGGTGTCGGCGGTGGCCAGGGGAGCTTTTGCACAGTTGAGACTCGTGCGCCAGCTGCGCCCGTACCTTGGGAAGTCTGATCTGGCTACGGTCGTCCACGCTCTGGTCACATCCCGAATAGATTACTGCAACGCACTCTACGTGGGGCTGCCTTTGAAGACTGTTCGGAAGGTCTCGGCGGTGGCCAGGGGAGCTTTTGCACAGTTGAGACTCGTGCGGCAGCTGCGCCCGTACCTTGGGAAGTCTGATCTGGCTACGGTCGCCCACGCTCTGGTCACATCCCGAATAGATTACTGCAACGCACTCACGTGGGGCTGCCTTTGAAGACAGTTCGGAAACTGCAATTAGTCCAGCGGGCGGCAGCCAGATTGCTAACGGGAGCTACATACAGGGAGCATACCACCCCCCTGTTGTGTCGGCTCCACTGGCTGCCGGTCCAATTCCGGGCTCAATTCAAAGTGCTGGTTTTGACCTTTAAAGCTCTATACGGTTCTGGCCCAGCTTACTTGTCCGAACGCATCAGCCGCTAGGTCCCACCTCGTAATCTAAGGTCATCCGGGGAGGCCCTGCTCTCGCTCCCGCCTACGTCTCAGATGAGGCTGGTGGGGACGAGGGAGAGGGCCTTCTCGGTGGTGGCTCCCCGCCTGTGGAATGCGCTTCCTATTGATGTACGATCCACCACATCCCTCCTGGCCTTCAGGAAAAAAGTAAAATCCTGGCTGTGGGACCAGGCATTCGTACACCAGCACAAGGCAGCATTTTAGATTGGTTTTTAATGGAAGTGGGTGATTATGGCCAATGTTTTTATGGACTGAACATGGTTTTAATCCAGAGTGAATGTGTATGGTGCTAATGTAGTTGTATTTTAATGTATTTTTTAATGTATTTTAATTGTTGAAGGGTTTGGGGGTTTTATATTGTTATTATGTGGGCATCGAATTGTGCCGTACTGTAAGCCGCTCTGAGTCCCCCCTCCCTCGGGGGTTGAGAAGAGCGAGGTAAAATCCCGAAATAAAATAAAATAAAAAGGGCGGGGGAGAGTGCTGCGAGAGGGCAGGGGAGGAGGGAATGCCCCCCCCCCCCGCCATCGCCAGACACTTCCAGCTCCATTTGCACCCTATGATGGTTAGTGGGAATCATAGTAAGGCAGACTTATTAAGGTAAACACATGTGGACTATCTGCTGTTCCGTGATTGGACCAGACAGGCACCATATGATCAGCATCTACTGTTCCGTGATTGGACCAGGAGGATGCCACATGATCAGCCATCTGCTGTTCCATGATTGGGCAAAAGGGGCACCACATGATCAGCCATGCATGGGCTGTTCGTCAGCCGCTTCATGATTGGGCTAGAAGGCTATCACATGACTTCCCTGGAGTCAGGTGTTTTCTAAGAAACAAAACTTAAGGAAATCAGACTGGGCATGTGCAGGAATGCAAGAGATAAGAAACACTGTGTCTTCAAGAATGATGCGTGGACAGTTCGTGTTACATGAAGATTGGCTGCAATTTTAGCTGCGACACAAGAACTAACCAATGAATTATAGAGCAAATGTAAGCTTTACTAATTGGATGATAATACAATTGCACCACAGAAATTAACCAATGAATTGAATGAAAGGGCGGCCTTAAGCTGAACCCGGAGGTTCTATAAATGTGAATGACTGGAGTCAATCGGGGTTCTGACCCTTCAGCGCCATGTTGCGCACGGTTGGGACCTCTGCAGCTGTGGATCAATAAAAACTGCTTTCAAGTGTAACCTGGTTGCCTGTCTCCTGTGTTCCTGCTGCCTGCACGAAGCAGCCTATTCAAGGGGGACAAGCCTTCTCTGTTTCTGCTACAATAGGGTACAAATGGAGCCGGAAGTGTCTGTGCTGGGCTCTCACCGGGGCCTCTTTGGCCCAGAAGGGGGGGCAGTGTGAGGAGGAGGGGGTCACTCGTCCTCTGCTGCGTCATGGGCGTGCGTGCGTGCCGGGCATCACAGCGCATGCGCAGAAGTTGGCTTTGGGGAGCGGCCGAGCCGGCTCGAGGAGAAGCGGGCCCTCATGGCGGTGCGGAGGAGGAGGCTGAGGAGCGTGGCGGCGCCGCCATGAGGGCCGGAAGGTGAGGGAGGGCTGCCCCGGATCCCAAGGCCTTGCCCCCACATGGGAAAGGCGGAGAAGGGAGGCCGGGGAGGGAGTCCGCCGCTGAGCTGAGGTGCCACCAGGCCGGGCCTTGGCCCTCCTCACTAGGCCTCCTCCTCCTCCTCACTCTTGCATTTAGAGCCCTCCAATCACCTCCCTCCTCTATATTATTATTGTTATTGTTGTTATTATTATATTCTCTTTCATTTACAATACTCAAATAGCCTTCTTTCTGTAGATTGTTATTGTTGTTATTATTATTGACTCAAGGAAGGAGGGTGTGCGAAGCCGCGAGAGGGGGGGTGTTGGTAGAGGTTGGTTTGGGGGCGTAATTCCAAAGTGTGGCCTAGGGAAGTGTTTCCCAACCAGTGTGCCGTGGCACACTAGTGTGCCGCGAGCGATCCTCAGGTGTGCCGTGGGAAATGGGAACCTCCAATACCCTTTCTCCCCCCTCCCCCGCCGAACACTTTTCCTTCTCCACTCGGGCTCCCTTCTTCCCAGCCTCGCTCTGCTCGCTTTGCCTCGCTTTGCTCTGGGGCGAGTCTGCGCCAGACGGGTCACGTCTTCCTCCCTCCCCCCTCCCCTCCTGAACACGCTCACGCTGCACCTTCGGATCAAAATGGCGGCAGAAGCGGCAGCATAGAAGAAAAAGTAAGTGTTGGGCAGGAGGGGGAAGAAAGGGCGCGAAGGGGGAGGAAGCTGGCATGGGCAAACTTGGACCTTCCGGGTGTTTTGGACTCCAACTCCCACCATTCCTAGCAGCCTCAGGCCCTTTTCCTTCCCCCCCCTCAGCCACTTAAGCAGGAAAGGGCCTCAGGCTGTGAGGAATGGTGGGAGTTGGAGTCCAAAGCACCCAGAGGGCCGAAGTTTTCCCATGCCTGTTTGAGGGACCTTAAAGTGGTGAGCCTCCTTCCAACATTGTGATTCTGGATAGAAAACAAACAACAACATCACATAACATTGTTTGAGTCCACAGTGGTCTCTGGGTGTAGGTGAACTACAACTTCCAAACTCAAGGTCAATTCCCAAGCAAAACCTTTCAGTACTTTCTCTTGGTAATGAGAGTTCAATATGCCAAGTTTGGTTCAATTCCATTGTTGCAAGAGTTCAGGATGCTCTTTGATTGTGTGTTAACTATAAATTGAGCAGATCGTGTGTGTCTTGCTGCCTTTCCTGCCAGGATATCTATGTTGTGTTCATCGAAACAGGCCCAGGTTTCACACTGAGTGTATAAATACATTAAACAACATATTAACTGTATGTATGACTGTGTTAGAGTGTCATTTGGTGTCATTTTGGTTGGTGGTGTGCCCCAGGATTTGGTAAATGTAAAAAATGTGCCGCGGCTCAAAAAAGGTTGGGAAACACTGGCCTAGGGCGCCAAAAGGGCTTAATCCGGGCCTGTACTTATCAGGTTCAAAGCCCCTTATACACGGGCCTGGATTACCCATCAGGCCAACATAGGACATGGCCTAGGGGCGCAAGCCGAGGGGAACGCAGATCACGGACCAAAAATAAATAAATAAATAAGGGGGAGTTGGGTGTGTTGGTTGTGGGGAGGATGCCTGGCTCTGTCCGCAGGTCCAATCCCGAGGACCTGACCCTCTTCTCCCTCCCTTCCGGACATGGCCTCCTTTGCGGAGGGAGTAGCTTCACTCCCGTCCGTCACGGAGGGTGAAGGGGCGGGGCCTGTGGCTCCGCCCACTCCGATACAGGGAGCTTTGGAGGCGCCCGGACTCGGAGGCGCTATCCGGGATTCACCTCATCAAGAAGCTCCAGGTGTCTTCTCTCCCCCTTTCCCATTCCTTACCCTTCCCCCTGTTATCTATACTTTTAATTGACGACTGTAAATTCAACTCAATAAAAATGATTTATCAAAAAAAAAAGATACGTGCCTCTGAGAAGATACTGTAACCACCTAAGCTTTGACCTCTGAAACCTCCACGCTTAGAACACTGTTTGAATAAACTTTGAAGCTCCAGGTGTCACTCCGGGTCCTCGCCCTCCATTGGGACCGTATTCCCTGCCGCTGCACTCCTCGGATTTGGCAGGGAGCCGGCGCGCGAGGCCGCACCCCCCCATCCAGGGGCAAAGATCAGCGCACTAAGAGGCAGCGTTCTGTGTCTCCCTCCAGGCCCGCACGCCATTCGCTCCCTCCCTCCCTCCGCAAAGGACGCCATGTCTGAGAGGCAGGGCCGTAGCCAGGATTTTGATTCGGGGGGGCTGAGTTTGGTTCGGGGGGCTGAGACTGGGTGGAAGAGGGTCTACCCTAGCAAACCTTTTGTATTGTTATCCCAATAACCCCATTAATGTGGGATATAATGAGCATGATATGAATAAGCATAACAGTTTAAATAATGTACCAGTAAGGCCTTTTCGCGGACCACCCAATTTCGGGGGGCTGAAGCCCCCTTAGCCCCGGCTACATGCCTGCTGAGAGGGTAGCCCCCGGCAAATCCTCCCCCATTGACAGCCCTGACAATGCGCTCCTATTTATTGATTGATTGATTGATTGATTTATTTGGGTTTCTACGCCGCCGACTCCCGGAGGCTCGCGGCGGCTTACAAGAGCCGAAGGCACAATAAAATACAGAACAATAAAAACAGTGAAAGCAATTAAAAACAGAGCAACACAATAAACAATAACACCTTGGAGCAATGGCATGATTAAAAGTGTGCGGGCCTACCCGCCGAAAGCCTGCTTAAACAAGTGGGTTTTACAAGCCCGTCTGAACGGGAGCAGGTCCTTCATTGCCCGGGTTTCGGCCGGGAGGGCGTTCCACAGCGTGGGGGCTATGACAAGGAACGCCCTCCGGCGGGTGGACGTCAGTCGTGCCAGCTTCGCCGAAGGTACCTCCAAAAGGTTGGCATCCTCGGACCGTAGTGATCTCAAAGGGCAATATGGAGTGAGACGGTCCCTCAGATAGTGGGTGGCCTCCTTCCTCCAGGACCGGGGACAGCGGGTGGAGAGGGGGGAGGAGGTCTCCGGGAGGCTCCCATTAAGTTGCGGGGTCCCCCAGGGGGCCATCCTCTCACCCTTATTATTCAACATCTACATGTGCCCCCTGGCCCAGCTGGCCCGCGACTTTGGTCTGGAGTGTCATCAGTACGCTGATGACACCCAGCTTCTGCTGAGAATGGACGGCAGGCCGGACTCCATACCCGATTGTTTCCATCTATGCCTGGAAGCCGTGACTGGATGGCTGCGCGCCAGCCGGCTGAAGGTGAATCCGTCGAAGACGGAGATCTTGTGGCCTGGTCGGTCTAGGCTGGATGAGTGCCGGTTGCCTACCCTGGATGGCGAGCCACTTAGCCCGTCACCCTTGGTTAAGAGCTTGGGTGTCAAGTTGGACTCCTTGCTGACCATGGAGGCCCAGGTCTCCGTGGTCAGCAGGACGTCGTTCTTCCACCTACGACAGGCTAGGCGACTGGCCCCCTACCTGTCCAGGGCCGACCTGGCCACGGTGATCCAAGCGACGGTCATCTCGAGGCTGGACTACTGTAACGCCCTCTACGTTGGCCTTCCCTTGGCGACAGTCCGGAAACTCAAGCTGGTGCAGAATGCCGCGGCTCGCTTGCTGGTGGGAGCACCAGTGAGGGAGCATATTACCCCCATCCTCCGGCAACTGCACTGGCTTCCTATCGAGTACCGGATTGCCTTCAAGGTGCTGGTTTTAACCTTTAAGGCCTTGCACGGTCTAGGGCCTGTGTACCTGAGGGACCGCCTTACCCCGTATGTTCCCCCGAGATCACTGCGCTCGGAAGAGCAAAACTTATTGGTTATACCATCGTCCCGCGCCTGCCACCTGTCCAGCACTAGACAGAGAGCTTCTCTCTCCCGGCGGTGGCTCCAGCACTCTGGAATTCGCTCCCGACCATGTCCAGGAATGGTCTCCGCAGCTCCTCCCTTTTCAAGACAAGAGAATGTAAGACGGCTCTCTTCAGGCTAGCGTTTGGGTAAATCTAAACTCAACTGGTTCGTCTCGCTTGGCTAGGAAATCGTAGCCTGTAACATCTAGGTTATGTGTTGTGTTTTACTGTTTTTACTGTATGTTTTATTGTATGTTTTTATTGCTTATCTGCTTGTGATCCGCCCCGAGCCTGCTGGGAGGGGCGGAATATAAAACTGATGAAATAAATAAATAAAATAAAATAAATACGCTGGCCCCAGGCCGTGCAAGGCCTTAAAGGTAAGAACCAACACTTTGAAGGCGATCCGGTGCTCAATAGGCAGCCAGTGCAGATCCCGCAGGGTAGGTGTTATATGGCAGCCTGCTGGGGAGCCAGACAGGAGCCGGGCGGCAGTGTTCTGCCCCAGCTTGAGCTTCCGGGTCGCCGACATAGGGAGGCCAACGTAAAGAGCGTTACAGTAATCTAGTCTGGAGATGACCGTGGCTTGGATCACCGTGGCCAGGTCGTTCCGGGAGAGATAGGGGGCCAGCCTCCTTGCCTGCCAGAGGTGGAAAAAGGCCACCTTGCTGACCGCAGAGACCTGGGCCTCCATGGTCAGCTGGGAGTCCAAGTGGACCCCCAGGCTCTTCACGGAAGACGATGGGCATAACGCCTCACCGTCCAGGCTCGGAAGCTGGACATCTACCCCGCCAGGGCAACCCAGCCACAAGATCTCCGTCTTCGCCGGATTCACCCTCAACCTACTGGCTCGCAGCCATCCAGTAACGGCCTCGAGGCAGCGTTGGAAATTATCGGGGATGGATCCCGGCCTGCCCTCCATCCTCAGAATGAGCTGGGTATCATCAGCGTATTGGTGACAAACCAGCCCATAACTCCGCACCAGCTGTGCAAGCGGCTGCATGTAGATGTTAAATAACAGAGGGGAGAGAATGGCCCCCTGGGGGACCCCACAGAGTAGTGGGGAGCCCTCGGAGACCACCTCGCCCCTCCTCACACGCTGAGACCGCTGGTGGAGGAAGGAGGCCAGCCATTTCAGGGCTGTCCCCCTCACTCCAGCCATGGCCAGGCGGTGGGTCAAAAGATTGTGGTCGACCGTGTCAAACGCTGCCGTGAGGTCCAATAACACGAGCAGCGCAGACCCGCCTTGGTCGAGCTGGCAGCGGAGTTGGTCTGTGATGGAGACCAGGACCGTCTCCGTCCCGTGCCCCGAACGGAAGCCGGACTGGAAGGGGTCTAGCCATGTTGCATCATCTAAGAAGGACTGCAGCTGCTCCATTGCTGCCCTCTCAACTACCTTCCCCAGGTACGGAAGATTCGACACTGGTCGGTAGTTGGAGGGAACCGCAGGGTCTAGTGACGGTTTCTTCAGTAATGGAGCTACCACCGCCTCTTTCAAGCACTCCTACAGGAGCGACAGGGGTTGAGAAGGCGTCAGAACTCTTTCATAGAGCGCAGCCTTCAGCCTTGCCAATCTGTTCTTTTTCGCCTGAGGCTTAAAAGAGGGGGCGTAATTCCAAAGTGTGGCCTAGGGCGCAAAAAGGTGTTAATCCGGGCCTGCTTATACAGTACAGATGGCCAAACACTAATTACTGATAAAGCCTCCATCCTGAACCGATAGGCTGAACATTTTCAGAGTCTCTTCAATGCCAAACGAGTAGTCCAAGGTTCGGCTACCCAACACATGATACAACAACCAATGAAAAATGAACTGGACTCAGCACCCACTCTGGAAGAGACACCCTCGAGGCCGTACAGCAGATGGGAAATGGCAAGGCAGCCGGGATTGATGGAATCCCACCTGAAGCTTGGAAACAGGGAGGTCATGTGCTCCATGCTAAATTCCACGAGCTCCTTGTGAGTTGCTGGGGAAAAGGTGAACTGCCATCAGATCGCCGAGATGCAGTTATCATCAGAGGCGGCCTCAGCGATTCCGCCATGTGGCGGTCGGTCGTAGAGCGCCACCGGCTGGGCGGGGCGTCACCGGCTGGGAGGGTGCCGCGGCGCCACCTCGCCCGCGCCCTGCTGCTCTGCCCCGCCCACGGGCCGGCGGCAGCACGCCTCCCGAAGCACGGACATTTCCGCGCATGCCCAGAAGCAACTTCTGGGCATGCGTGAATGTCTGCGCATGGGCCCTGAGTCCCAAGCGAGCCTGCGGCTTTGGAGCCAGCGCGCAGGCGAGGAATAAGTTGGCGCTCGGGCCGCAGTGCACTTTCACAGTGCACTGTTTTGTTTTTGTTATGTTTTGTTGTTTGGATGTGGATTCTGTATGTAAATTCGCGCATGCGCAGAAAGTCTATAGGCGCTACAGCGCCTGTAGTTGCAGTTCTGGGCATGCGCGGAAATGTCCGTGCTCCGGAGGCGTGGGGCCGGCTGTGCAGCGGCAGCGGCGGCGGGACGATATGATGCGGCAGGCCGGGGCGCCAAAATTTTCTTCGCGTACTCCCCCGGAAAAGGTCAGGCCGGCCCTGGTTATCATCACCCTGTATAAGAAGAACAAAACCCGATTGCTCAAACTATCGAGGTACAACACTGCTCTCCATTGCTGGAAAAATCCTTGCAAGGATACCCCTGAACAGATTGGTTCCGGCTATTGCAGAAGAACTTCTCCCGGAAAGCCAATGCGGCTTCAGAGCGAACAGGAGCACCACAGATAGGGTTTTTGCCCTTAAACAACTGCAAGAGAAAAGTAGAGAGCAGGACAAAGGACTCTAGGTCACATTGGTCGACCTCACCAAAGCCTTCAACACTGTGAGCAGAAAAGGTCTGGGGCAGATCCTGGAACGACTAGGATGTCCCCCCAAATTCCTCAAAATGACTATCCTGCTACATGAGGGCCAGCGCGGTCAAGTCAGATATGGCGATGCTCTCTCGGAGCCCTTTCTCATAAGTAATTGAGTGAAACAAGGTTGTGTTCTTGCACCAACCCTATTGACAATCTACAGCAGACTGCGAAGAAGAAGAAGACGGCATAGATATGCGCTATCGTACTGGTGGCAGCTTGTTCAACTTAGGCCACCTGAGAGCTCGCACTAAGACTCTAAACCAGTGGTTCTCAACCTGGGGGTCCCCAGGTGTTTTGGCCTACAACTCCCAGAAACCCCAGCCAGTTTACCAGCTGTTAGGAATTCTGGGAGTTGAAGGCCAAAACATCTGGGGACCCACAGGTTGAGAACCACTGCTCTAAACTATCTTGTCCGTGAGCTGCCTTTTGCCGACGATGCTGCCCTTGTCGCCCATTCAGAAGCAGCCCTGCAGCGCCTCACATCCTGCTTTGCAACAGCTGCAGAGCTGTTTGGGCTGGAAGTCAGCCTGAAGAAAACGGAAGTCCTCTACCAGCCCGCACCACAGGAAGAACACCATCATCCCAACGTCAGCATAGGCACATCTGCGCTTAAGTCCGTTCAGCAGTTCACCTACCTGGGAAGCATCATCTCTTCAGACGCCAAAATTGATAGAGATAGATCACAGATTAGCAAAAGCATAGAGTGCATTCGGAAGGCTTCACAAAAGAGTCTGGAGCAACAAGCACCTGAGGCAAAGCATCAAAATCAGTGTGTACAGAACTATCATATTGTATATTCTCCTATATGGGTCTGAAACATGGGTCACCTATCGCCAACACCTACGACTCCTCGAACGCTTTCATCAGCGCTGTCTTCGCACAATCCTAAATATACACTGGTCTGGCTATGTGACTAATGTTGCTGTCCTTGAGCAAGCAGGGATCACCAGCATTGAGGCCATGCTATTGAGAACACAGCTGCGCTGGGCAGGGGACGTTTCTAGGACGGAGGACCACCGCCTCCCAAAGATACTACTCTACAGTGAACTCGCCACGGGTCAGCGCAAGAGAGGCGCCCCCAAAAAGAGATACAAGGACTCCCTGAAACAACATCTCAGGCTCGGCCAGATTGATCACCAACAGTGGTCCACCCTGCCTCACATCGGGAGGCATGGAGACGCCCTATCCACGACCACCTGGATGCACCCCCGATCCAAGCATTGACACCTCATTGACTATGTTTTAGTGTGCCAGATGAACATTTGGGATGTCCATCATACTCAAATGATGCCCAGTGCAGAATGTCAAACAGAACTATGCACGTTTCTAGGATGGAGGATCTCAGGCTCGGCCAGATTGATCACCAACAATGGTCCACCCTGGCCTCACATCGGGAGGCATGGAGACGCACTACCCACAATGCTGCGGCCTCTTTCGAGAAGACACGCCGAACAGGTCTCGACAACGCAGAAAGAACCGCAACTTGGAAACAACATCACCCAAGGAGACTTTCTACTGTGCTTTCTGCAACCGGACTTGCCTATCTCAGATTGGCCTTTTTAGTCATCAACGCGCTTGTAAAAAGCATGGGATGAGTCCTTCCTAAGAATCTTCGTTCGCGAAGTAATGCCGAGAGAGAGAGAGAGAGAGAGAGAGAGAGAGAGAGAGAGACTAAAAAGCAACAATTTCAAATCCCATTTTATTGCCCTGCCTTGTCTTACAATGGTAACTATGTTTCCCAATTTGGACAAAACAGCCAACTAGAGATGAGAGACTTCCTTCCTGGCTTATTTAAAGTGACAGTTGTGAGGATTTTCCCGACATGTCGGAGGCCGAGGAATTTGATGGGCTTCCATGGGATGAGTCTGACAGTGCAAGGAGAGAATTGCCGGCAGCTGGGGTTGATGTTTTGCCTTCCTGTGATCGTTCCTAAACAACCAGAGAAAGCGAAACCAGTTATCTTTGGGAATTGGAGTTTTCCCAAGAAGCCAGGTTAGGTTTGAGAATGGAGGGAGTGAAAAATAGACTAATTATTAGACATTCTGAGAAGACCTTGAAGCCCAGGTGCGTTCGGCATGATCTCATGGCTACTTGGTTGGGCTTAAAGTAAGTGATATCAGCTGTACGCCTCTCAGAGGAGACAATGTTGCCATAAGGATGACTCTCCTGTCTCAGCTATCAAGCTCATGATGTTTTGCATTCCCATAATCATTCCCAAACAACCAGAGAAAGTGAAACCAGTTATCTTTGGGAATTGGAGTTTTCCCAAGAAGCCAGGTTAGGTTTGAGAATGGAGGGAGTGAAAAATAGACTAATTATTAGACATTCTGAGAAGACCTAGAAGCCCAGGTGCGTTCGGCATGATCTCATGGCTACTTGGTTGAGCTTAAAGTAAGTGATACCAGCTGTACGCCTCTCAGAGGAGACAATGTTGCCATAAGGATGACTCTCCTGTCTCAGCTATCAAGCTCATGATGTTTTGCATTCCCGTGATCGTTCCTAAACAACCAGAGAAAGCAAAACCAGTTATCTTTGGGAACTGGAGTTTTCCCAAGAAGCCAGGTTAGGTTTGAGAATGGAGGGAATGAAAAATAGACTAATTATTAGACATTCTGAGAAGACCTAGAAGCCCAGGTGCGTTCGGCATGATATCATGGCTACTAGGTTGAGCTTAAAGTAAGTGATATCAGCTGTACGCCTCTCAGAGGAGACAATGTTGCCATAAGGATGACTCTCCTGTCTCAGCTATCAAGCTCATGATGTTTTGCATTCCCGTGATCGTTCCTAAACAACCAGAGAAATTGAAACCAGTTATCTTTGGGAATTGGAGTTTTCCCAAGAAGCCAGGTTAGGTTTGAGAATGGAGGGAGTGAAAAATAGACTAATTATTAGACATTCTGAGAAGACCTAGAAGCCCAGGTGCGTTCGGCATGATCTCATGGCTACTTGGATGGGCTTAAAGTAAGTGATACCAGCTGTACGCCTCTCAGAGGAGACAATGTTGCCATAAGGATGACTCTCCTGTCTCGGCTATCAAGCTCATGATGTTTTGCATTCCCGTGATCGTTCCTAAACAACCAGAGAAAGTGAAACCAGTTATCTTTGGGAATTGCCTTTGGCCAAAGGGGAGTTTTCCCAAGAAGCCAGGTTAGGTTTGAGAATGGAGGGAGTGAAAAATAGACTAATTATTAGACATTCTGAGAAGCCCAGGTGCGTTCGGCATGATCTCATGGCTACTTGGTTGGGCTTAAAGTAAGTGATATCAGCTGTACACCCCTCAGAGGAGACAATGTTGCCATAAGGATGACTCTCCTGTCTCGGCTATCAAGGTCATGATGTTTTGCATTCCCATAATCATTCCCAAACAACCAGAGAAAGTGAAACCAGTTATCTTTGGGAATTGGAGTTTTCCCAAGAAGCCAGGTTAGGTTTGAGAATGGAGGGAGTGAAAAATAGACTAATTATTAGACATTCTGAGAAGACCTAGAAGCCCAGGTGCGTTCGGCATGATCTCATGGCTACTTGGTTGGGCTTAAAGTAAGTGATACCAGCTGTACACCCCTCAGAGGAGACAATGTTGCCATAAGGATGACTCTCCTGTCTCGGCTATCAAGCTCACGATTCAAGTTTTTTAAAATGGACTCAAAACCAAACTTTAAAACTATAGCAGAGACACCGAGAACTGGGAAACCCTGGCCCTTGAGCACTCTAGTTGGACATCAGCTGTGACCAGCAGTGCTGTAGAATTTGAAGAGGCATGAAGGGAGGGCGAAAGGGAGAAACGTGCCAAGAGGAAGGCGCATCAAGCCAACCCCAACCGGGACCACCTTCCACCTGAAAACCGATGCGCTCAACACAGGAGGACATGTAGGTCAAGAATAGGGCTCTACAGTCATCTACGGACCCACCGCCAGGACACCGAACTTGGAGGACAATCTTGGACAACGAGGGACCGCCTAAGTAAGTAAGTAAAGTAAGTAAGTACTTGCCAGTTTGGCCATAAGGCCAGTGGCATGGGTACTTAGCAACTTAGCCTCCTTTTATTCTTTATTTATCCTTCCCTCTCTTGCTCTCATTCTCTCCCTCTCTCTCTCCCTCTCTCTTCATGAAGCCAAACATACCAGGAATAAAAGCCACGCATAATCAACTGACCCAAAGTTCCTCAAAGCAGACAAGAGGAAAGTGGATAGCAGGCATCGCCCAAAGTAAACAAGAGCACGAGGCTCAGAGGTTGCTCCCTTGAAGCCTTAAAGCCCTTACATACTCTCACACTAGCTCTCCCTCTCCCACTTGCTCTTAACTCAAAGCGCTACTCGTATGTCAAAGTGAACCCACAGCCGAGCAATGGCTCTTAACTCAAAACACTCTTAAGTTGGGATACTCTTCAGTCAAGGTTCCAATGTACTTGCATGGTGGTCCACGCCTTGGTTACCTCTAGACTGGATTACTGCAATGCACTCTACGTGGGGCTACCCTTGAAGACGGCCCAGAAACTTCAACTTGTTCAGCGATCAGCAGCCAGATTAATAAGTGGGGCAAGATACAGAGAGCGGGCAACCCCCCTGTTTAAAGAACTGCACTGGCTGCCATTTATTTTCCGATCCCAATTCAAGGTACAGGTGATCACCTACAAGGCCCTAAATGGTTCGGGACCTGCCTACCTTCATGACCAGATTTCCCTCCATGAACCAGCTCGAACCCTCCGCTCCTCGGGGGAGGCCCTCCTGTCGCCCCTGCCAGACTCATCTGGTGGGCACAAGGGAGAGGGCCTTCTCCTCTGTGGCCCCCTGTGATGAAGTCGTGTTGGGGTTTTTTTGCATGATAAATGTATAGTTTGTTATTGCTTCTTTGCCTGTACGTTTGATGGTAAAATGTTTAACAAGCCACAGAGGGTTGGCGGGGAGTGTTGGAGCCACAGGCCCTTGTTAAGGCTGTTGCCGTGGAGACGGAAGTTAGTGCTGCACCTGTTTTAGAACTTTCAGATTTTAAAAACGGTCGGTTGATTTTGTCGGTTGGTGGGAGGAAAGCTGTCTTTCGGAGCTTTTAGAAAGCAGTTCGGTTAGGGGGTTTGAGAAACCCAGGGGAAAGACAGACTTTGTCCAAGTTAGAGTAGAAAACTAACTTAATAGATAGGTAAAGCCTATAGTTGGCTATTTACCTGCTGGAGCAGTTCGTTATTAGGACTGCTTGGTTCTGTGTTAGGAAGTACAGTGGAAACTGTACCCTATGGTTGAAACATTGTAACCGCAAGATTTGTACCTCTTAGAAGACTTGTTTGCAACCAACTAAGCTCTGAACTCTCTTATAAAATAAACTGTTGAACATCTTTATTACAACACCTCTCAACGTCGTTCTTTTTAAAAACACAAGCCTTAAAAGAACAAACCCTCACATCGGTGGCTGATCTGATACAATTGGTGGCCGCAAGGGAAAATTAGAGTTACCCTCATAAAGTGGGACGCACGCTGTCAGCTGCGTCTCCACAAATTGGTGGCAGCAGTGGGATTCAAAAGGAAGATCCACCCTGCATTGTGGTCAAGTGGTCAGCGGACCTCGAATCTTCACACACACACACACACACCCAACTCTGGAGTTCCTTGCCTGGAGAGATTAGGAAAGCCCCCACCTTGGAGACCTTTAAGAAACACCTGAAAACCTGGCTTTTCCGCTGTGCCTTCGGAGAGTAGTTACTTAATCTCTAACATTGTTCTCCTCAATACCCCGTTCTTTGAGTCCATACCCCCCTCCCCCATAAAGGATGTTTTTTACCCGTAAAGCAGTGTTTTTCAACCTTTTTTGAGCTACAGCACATTTTTTACATTTACAAAATTCCTGGGGCACACCACCAACCAAAATGACACAAAAGGACACTCTAACACAGTGATACATATAGTTAATATGTTTTTAAATGTATTTATACACTCACTTAGTGTGAAACCAAAATGACACAAAATGACACTCTAACACAGTAATACATATAGTTAATATGTTTTTAAATGTATTTATACACTCTGTATACAAAATGACACTCTAACACAGTCATACGTATAGTTAATATGTTTTTAAATGTATTTATACACTCTGTATACAAAATGACACTCTAACACAGTCATACGTATAGTTAATATGTTTTTAAATGTATTTATACACTCTGTATACAAAATGACACTCTAACACAGTAATACGTATAGTTAATATGTTTTTAAATGTATTTATACACTCCGTATACAAAATGACACTCTAACACAGTAATACATATAGTTAATATGTTTTTAAATGTATTTATACACTCTGTATACAAAATGACACTCTAACACAGTAATACGTATAGTTAATATGTTTTTAAATGTATTTATACACTCTGTATACAAAATGACACTCTAACACAGTAATACGTATACTTAATATGTTTTTAAATGTATTTATACACTCTGTATACAAAATGACACTCTAACACAGTAATACGTATAGTTAATATGTTTTTAAATGTATTTATACACTCTGTATACAAAATGACACTCTAACACAGTAATACGTATAGTTAATATGTTTTTAAATGTATTTATACACTCTGTATACAAAATGACACTCTAACACAGTCATACGTATAGTTAATATGTTTTTAAATGTATTTATACACTCTGTATACAAAATGACACTCTAACACAGTAATACGTATAGTTAATATGTTTTTAAATGTATTTATACACTCTGTATACAAAATGACACTCTAACACAGTAATACATATAGTTAATATGTTTTTGAATGTATTTATACACTCTCTTAGTGTGAAACCTGGGCCTGTTTCGATGAACACAAAATAGATATCCTGGCAGGAATGGTAGAAAGACACACACAAAGCTCTTGATCCCAAATTGCCACTGTCACTTGACGCGCAGCTGCAGCACTATCTCTAACTTTGTTTACTTAGCCGCGTCTGAGCGAATCCAAGATGGTGCGACCATAGCACTCTCGCGTCACTTCTTAGGTGACGTGGCGAGAGTGCTATGGTTCCATTTCTTAAAGGGACAGATGCGCCTTATAGTTTCTATATGAATGAAGTTCGGAAATAATTTCCCACGGCACACCTGATGATGATCTCTCACGGCACACTAGTGTTCCGCGGCACACTGGTTGAAAATCACTGCCGTAAAGGATGCTATTCCGCTTATCTCACCCTGAGTTGTGTTCCTGCGGCCTGCCCGATCTTTGTGATTTTAGATATCTAGTTGTATATTATTTTTTATTTATATGTATGTATTTTTATTGTGTTTATTGCTGATGTTTTTGATTTTATTTTATTGTAACTTGATGTTTGGGCTTGGCCTCATGTGAGCCGTCCCAAGTCCCCATTGGGGAGATGGGGACAGGGTACAAATAATACCCCGTCCCCATTATTATCTATATATATAAAGGAGCTCCCGTCATGAAACGACCGCCATAGACAGAGAAACCTTACAAGACAGACACACCAAACTTGGCAACAAAAATAGGCCTCAGGCAAGGTAGGTTTTTAGCAAAGAAACTTCCCCCCCAAAACCTAGAAGGCCCCCAAAACAACGATACAAAAAACCCTACATTTCCCAGCATCCTTTGCGGCCGCCAGCAAATCCCATTGGCCGACATCGGCCCACACAAAATGCAGGGAGGCTGGGTTCCCATAGTAACGGTGGGCTGAGCCAGCCAAGGCTAGGTTATAATGCTGAGTGATTTGAATTTAGTCAGTTGGTGTTTGTGAGTTAAACATACCTCTGCTAAACAGAAACTTATACACCCCACAAATACCTGACAACTTCCCCAACACAAAACCCAGGACTGCACTCACTACTCACCACCACACACACCTCCAAATACACACACGTCCCAGGCACAATACTCCAGCAATTCCTACCCACACAACACAAAAAAACTTCCTATTACAACCCATCCCCCCAACCTTACGGGACCCCGCACACACAACACCTACCACCACCACAAACAAAAAACAACTCTACCCATACTCCAACCACAACACAACACAACACTACAAACACAGGACAACTCCACAGGACTTCAACATCCCACCCACCAGGACAACCCACAACGACATAGCCATGACCCCACCAAGACCGTAAGTGTCTTTCAACCCTTACATACTCAGACTTTCTCGCATCTCCTAAATAGGGCACAGCAACGCATGCCGGGTACAGCTAGTTGTTATTATTATTATTATTAGTGTACCAAAATAACTCTCGTATCTATCTACCACATCTGTATCATTGCGCCACTAACGCTGTCTTACTCCCCCCAATAAGGACTCACCTCTTTCTTTGAACCCTGGTCACTTGGTGCTCCTGCCGTGACCTGCGCACTATCCACCTCTTTCTTTGAACTCTGGTCACTTGGTGCTCCTGCTGTGACCTGCGCACTATCCACCGCTTTCTTTGAACCCTGGTCACTTGGTGCTCCTTCTGTGACCTGCGCACGATCCACCTCTTTCTTTGAACGCTGGTCACTTGGTGCTCCTGAACCCTGGTGACCTGACCGCACGATCCACCGCTTTCTTTGAACCCTGGTCACTTGGTGCTCCTGCCGTGACCTGCGCACTATCCACCTCTTTCTTTGAACTCTGGTCACTTGGTGCTCCTGCCGTGACCTGCGCACTATCCACCGCTTTCTTTGAACTCTGGTCACTTGGTGCTCCTGCCGTGACCTGCGCACTATCCACCGCTTTCGTTGAACCCTGGTCACTTGGTGCTCCTGCTGTGACCTGCGCACTTTTCACCTTGGCGGTCTCTTCCCAATGAGGTCCTTGGACCTGCAAGGAACCCGTCAAGGTCTTCCCGCTGGTGAGACTCATGCAACCCGTTATTCTCTTCCCTGCTGCCCCTTGGACCTGCATGGAAGCCAAGGCCACTTCCTCGCCGTCGCTTGAAGGTCCTCTGATCTGCATAGTGCCCACCAAGGGATAGTTGCACCCTTTGAACTGCATGCAACCGGTGATGCTCTTCCCTGCGCAGTCGCCTGGGCTCCCTTGAACCTGCATGGAGCTCAAGGCCGCCTGCTCTCCGTCCCTTGAAGGTCCGCTGATCTGCACGGTACCCATCAAGGGATTGTTCCCTCCTTTGAGCTGCAGGGAACCCGTCACTCTCTTGCCCACCGCGCCATGGACCTGGATGGAGCCCATGGGTGCCTCTTCCGCATCACTCGAAGGTTCCCTCATCTGCATGGAAGCGGTCGGCGCCCTTCTCGGGCGGCCACTCGAGTCTCTTCTCACTTCAACAGAACTCTCCGCGTTCCGCTCTCCATCTCGGCCTGGTGTTGCTTTCAACGGCACCGAGTCTGCTCTTGACATCCTCCTTGTTCATGCTGGTCTTGGCTTCTTAGGACCTGGCATTTCCATTCAGGCAAGCACATTTGCAAAAGGAAAGAGAGAGAGAAGTCTCAAAATATATGTCTTGCTAAACTTCTGGTGGTAAACACTAGGTGGCACTGGTGCTTTGCTTCTACAGTGTTGCTAAAGTTCTGGTGGTGAACACTAGGTGGCGCTGGTGCTTTGCTTCTACAGTGTTGCTAAAGTTCTGGTGGTGAACACTAGGTGGCGCTGGTGCTTTGCTTCTACAGTGTTGCTCAAGTTCTGGTGGTGAACACTAGGTGGCGCTGGTGCTTTGCTTCTACAGTGTTGCTAAAGTTCTGGTGGTGAACACTAGGTGGCGCTGGTGCTTTGCTTCTACAGTGTTGCTAAAGTTCTGGTGGTGAACACTAGGTGGCGCTGGTGCTTTGCTTCTACAGTGTTGCTAAAGTTCTGGTGGTGAACACTAGGTGGCGCTGGTGCTTTGCTTCTACAGTGTTGCTAAAGTTCTGGTGGTGAACACTAGGTGGCGCTGGTGCTTTGCTTCTACAGTGTTGCTAAAGTTCTGGTGGTGAACACTAGGTGGCGCTGGTGCTTTGCTTCTACAGTGTTGCTAAAGTTCTGGTGGTGAACACTAGGTGGCGCTGGTGCTTTGCTTCTACAGTGTTGCGAAAGTTCTGGTGGTGAACACTAGGTGGCGCTGGTGCTTTGCTTCTACAGTGTTGCTAAAGTTCTGGTGGTGAACACTAGGTGGCGCTGGTGCTTTGCTTCTACAGTGTTGCTCAAGTTCTGGTGGTGAACACTAGGTGGCGCTGGTGCTTTGCTTCTACAGTGTTGCTAAAGTTCTGGTGGTGAACACTAGGTGGCGCTGGTGCTTTGCTTCTACAGTGTTGCTCAAGTTCTGGTGGTGAACACTAGGTGGCGCTGGTGCTTTGTTTCTACAGGGTTGCTAAAGTTCTGGTGGTGAACACTAGGTGGGCGCTGGTGCTTTGCATAAAAGTACAGTCAGTGTTGATGCTAGTTCGTGTCAACTCTGAAAAAGGGGGTGGTGAACACAAAAATCAGACACTGGTGCTTGCTTGGAAGTGTTGCACCCTGTTAAATGCATGGTGAACACCCTGTGCCCGCTGGATTCTTTAGGCTAGATGGGTGAAAAACAGTGTTTTGCTAAAGTTCTGGTGGTGAAAACTAGGTGGCGCTGGGTGCTTTGTCCTTCTCCAGTGTTGCTAAAGTTCTTGTTTCAACACAAGAACAGGAGGCTCAGCATTTGCTTACAGTGTTGCTAAAGTTCTAGGTGGTGAACACTAGTGTGACAGGAACTGATGCAAATGATTTGTGCACAGTTTGTTGGATTAATGAAATGCTGGTGTAACAACAGTAATCACCAGCCAATTATGATTGTTTTGAACCATGAAGAGGTGGGGTGGGTTTAACTGAATGGACTCCATTGTGGTATTGGTGCTTTGCTTCTACAGTGTTGCTAAAGTTCTGGTGGTGAACACTAGGTGGCGCTGGTGCTTTGCTTCTACAGTGTTGCTAAAGTTCTGGTGGTGAACACTAGGTGGCGCTGGTGCTTTGCTTCTACAGTGTTGCTAAAGTTCTGGTGGTGAACACTAGGTGGCGCTGGTGCTTTGCTTCTACAGTGTTGCTAAAGTTCTGGTGGTGAACACTAGGTGGCGCTGGTGCTTTGCTTCTACAGTGTTGCTAAAGTTCTGGTGGTGAACACTAGGTGGCGCTGGTGCTTTGTTTCTACAGTGTTGCTAAAGTTCTGGTGGTGAACACTAGGTGGCGCTGGTGCTTTGCTTCTACAGTGTTGCTAAAGTTCTGGTGGTGAACACTAGGTGGCGCTGGTGCTTTGCTTCTACAGTGTTGCTCAAGTTCTGGTGGTGAACACTAGGTGGCGCTGGTGCTTTGCTTCTACAGTGTTGCTAAAGTTCTGGTGGTGAACACTAGGTGGCGCTGGTGCTTTGCTTCTACAGTGTTGCTAAAGTTCTGGTGGTGAACACTAGGTGGCGCTGGTGCTTTGCTTCTACAGTGTTGCTAAAGTTCTGGTGGTGAACACTAGGTGGCGCTGGTGCTTTGCTTCTACAGTGTTGCTAAAGTTCTGGTGGTGAACACTAGGTGGCGCTGGTGCTTTGCTTCTACAGTGTTGCTAAAGTTCTGGTGGTGAACACTAGGTGGCGCTGGTGCTTTGCTTCTACAGTGTTGCTAAAGTTCTGGTGGTGAACACTAGGTGGCGCTGGTGCTTTGCTTCTACAGTGTTGCTCAAGTTCTGGTGGTGAACACTAGGTGGCGCTGGTGCTTTGCTTCTACAGTGTTGCTAAAGTTCTGGTGGTGAACACTAGGTGGCGCTGGTGCTTTGCTTCTACAGTGTTGCTAAAGTTCTGGTGGTGAACACTAGGTGGCGCTGGTGCTTTGCTTCTACAGTGTTGCTAAAGTTCTGGTGGTGAACACTAGGTGGCGCTGGTGCTTTGCTTCTACAGTGTTGCTAAAGTTCTGGTGGTGAACACTAGGTGGCGCTGGTGCTTTGCTTCTACAGTGTTGCTAAAGTTCTGGTGGTGAACACTAGGTGGCGCTGGTGCTTTGCTTCTACAGTGTTGCTAAAGTTCTGGTGGTGAACACTAGGTGGCGCTGGTGCTTTGCTTCTACAGTGTTGCTAAAGTTCTGGTGGTGAACACTAGGTGGCGCTGGTGCTTTGCTTCTACAGTGTTGCTAAAGTTCTGGTGGTGAACACTAGGTGGCGCTGGTGCTTTGCTTCTACAGTGTTGCTAAAGTTCTGGTGGTGAACACTAGGTGGCGCTGGTGCTTTGCTTCTACAGTGTTGCTAAAAAGTTCTGGTGGTGAACACTAGGTGGCGCTGGTGCTTTGCTTCTACAGTGTTGCTCAAGTTCTGGTGGTGAACACTAGGTGGCGCTGGTGCTTTGCTTCTACAGTGTTGCTAAAGTTCTGGTGGTGAACACTAGGTGGCGCTGGTGCTTTGCTTCTACAGTGTTGCTAAAGTTCTGGTGGTGAACACTAGGTGGCGCTGGTGCTTTGCTTCTACAGTGTTGCTCAAGTTCTGGTGGTGAACACTAGGTCTGGTGCTTTGCTTCTACAGTGTTGCTCAAGTTCTGGTGGTGAACACTAGGTGGCGCTGGTGCTTTGCTTCTACAGTGTTGCTAAAGTTCTGGTGGTGAACACTAGGTGGCGCTGGTGCTTTGCTTCTACAGTGTTGCTCAAGTTCTGGTGGTGAACACTAGGTGGCGCTGGTGCTTTGCTTCTACAGTGTTGCTAAAGTTCTGGTGGTGAACACTAGGTGGCGCTGGTGCTTTGCTTCTACAGTGTTGCTAAAGTTCTGGTGGTGAACACTAGGTGGCGCTGGTGCTTTGCTTCTACAGTGTTGCTAAAGTTCTGGTGGTGAACACTAGGTGGCGCTGGTGCTTTGCTTCTACAGTGTTGCTAAAGTTCTGGTGGTGAACACTAGGTGGCGCTGGTGCTTTGCTTTCTACAGTGTTGCTAAAGTTCTGGTGGTGAACACTAGGTGGCGCTGGTGCTTTGCTTCTACAGTGTTGCTAAAGTTCTGGTGGTGAACACTAGGTGGCGCTGGTGCTTTGCTTCTACAGTGTTGCTAAAGTTCTGGTGGTGAACACTAGGTGGCACTGGTGCTTTGCTTCTACAGTGTTGCTAAAGTTCTGGTGGTGAACACTAGGTGGCGCTGGTGCTTTGCTTCTACAGTGTTGCTAAAGTTCTGGTGGTGAACACTAGGTGGCGCTGGTGTTTTGCTTCTACAGTGTTGCTCAAGTTCTGGTGGTGAACACTAGGTGGCGCTGGTGCTTTGCTTCTACAGTGTTGCTCAAGTTCTGGTGGTGAACACTAGGTGGCGCTGGTGCTTTGCTTCTACAGTGTTGCTCAAGTTCTGGTGGTGAACACTAGGTGGCGCTGGTGCTTTGCTTCTACAGTGTTGCTCAAGTTCTGGTGGTGAACACTAGGTGGCGCTGGTGCTTTGCTTCTACAGTGTTGCTCAAGTTCTGGTGGTGAACACTAGGTGGCGCTGGTGCTTTGCTTCTACAGTGTTGCTAAAGTTCTGGTGGTGAATAGGACTTGCCACTCCCAAGAACATCGAGAAAGCCAGAAGTTGCCCATCCTCACTTGAACCTGAGCTTTCCTCATGAGTGTCTGGGCCCTCCAAGCCAACCCAACCATGCCCAACCTGGAATTACCATCAAGAGCTGGGTTCTTGAGGAGAGCTTCATTCGTTCTCTTTCATGAAGACATCCTTGCGTTGGGATGTCGTGGAGTCTCTCAAGAAGGCGAGGAGACCCTTCTGCAGAGGATCAAGAGTGGCCATGTCGGCCAAGAATCCGATTGGCTGAAGTCTTCATGGATGGAGTTCTAGGTCACAATCAAAACCCTCCTTTGTGTGGCTGTTGTTATGGCCACAAGGTAGAAGCCACAGGGCACATGGAATAATGCTGCTTGCAACGGGTTACATTTTGGGGAAATAAGGGTTTAGTAAAGTGTTCGTCGTGAATTCATACGAGGGGCATTCATTAAAGATTTCCCCTGACCCACTTCTATTTATCGCAGGACACTGAAACCGCACATGTGTGATGATATACATCTCTATAGGTCAGGGGTCGTGAACCTATGGCTCGCGAGCCATATGTGGCTCTTTCGAGGATTGCATCTGGCTCTCCGCCTGGCTCTCTGCTGCATGTGCCGCCTTCGCCCTCCTCCGGAATTTGGGGTGAAGGAGGGCGAAGACGGCACGCGCAGCTGAGCCGGCATGTGAGGGACAGGCGGAGAGCTTGGCACTGGCCCCGCCTCCAGCTGAGCGGCGTGCGCGGAATTTAGGGCGAAGGAGAGCGAAGGCAGCTCGACCTCGCTCGGTTCCTCAGAAGCCTCCAAGCCTTGCCAGCACCTCCCTCCTTCCTTCCTTCCTTGCCTGCACGCTTGTGGTGTTTCAGCCTGGTGCTCATGTGCATGCTAGGGATGATGGGATTGTTCCTGAAAATGCTGACGATGGGATGCTTAGTGCGAATTCTGAGATGCAAAGTGAACTTTCAGATGAGGCTTGCTTTCCTGGGAACAGTTCTCTTCCCAGGGCTTCATTGGATGAGAATTCTTGTGTTCAGGACTCTAAGGTCTTGATGTTGATAACGGGACACCTGGGAATCTTAACGAGCTACCATTCAACCGCCGAGATAGCATTCGAGAATCTAGGCAGGCTGCCAGCCTCCGACGTAGCAGCCGGATTACAAACCGAAATGGATTTGTCTTTCTTTTAGATTGCTAGGGAAATTGTCTTTAGTTTCCAGGCTTCATTCAGAATATCATGCCAAGTCTGCCTTGTCTCCAAGCTCTTGATTTTGCCAAGGCCTTTGTGCACGTTTTTGGTTCTATAGCTGCCTTGTATTATTCATGGGATTTGCATCAAGCTATCTACTTTTGCCTTTGGATTTTGGGACTAATTGAACTGGGTGTTTTGCCTTGGATATATTCTACAATTGATCTTCTTCTAACCCTTTTGTTGGACACTATATTTGTTTCAATAAAAGCCTATTATTCAGACTGTCTGTTGTGTGTGTGAACTAGGGGGTGCTCCTTGTCTGAAGTGCAACAACGCTGCACCTGGTCTGGGCCACGCATTGACTCTCCCCCCCCCCCCTCCATCCAAGATGGCGAGGGTGCGCCGGCGGCAGCCCCTGCTTCGAGGCACGGCCATGGTGCTGGACCCAAGAGAATCAGGAAACTATGGAGGCGCTGAAAGCCGAGTCATCTTAAACGGCGAGCATATCCCTAACTCTGTATTTTGTGATTATAAGTTATATCCTCCTTTCCCCAATAATAATAAAATTATTATGGATTTCATAAGTTGAGTATGTACGTATATACTCACATTTAGTTGAATTCAGTCATATATATAGGAAAGACTCGTCCTCCTTCTGACCTACGAGCTATCCCTAGGCACTCAGATGGGGAGGTTCCAACAAACTCTCCTCCAACTTTGGTACTGGTGAACACTAGATCCGTGCGTAACAAGACGGGGACCGTTAGGGATTTCCTCCTTGAAAAGAAAGTAGACCTAGCCTGTCTCACTGAGACTTGGCTACAGGAGGGGGATGAGGTCCTTTTGCACGAGTTAGCATCCCCAGGGTTCACTACCAGTTACCAGATGAGGACAGAGAGGCGGGGGGGAGGGGTGGCCATACTCAGCCGAGACATTTTTAATTCCAGGACGATCCCGGTCGCGAACATCCCAGGAATAGAGTGCGCGGGCTTGGTGTGGGACCTTAGTGAGAGCGTAGCCTTCCTGTTGGTGTACCGAGCACCCAACGCACCAACGGGGAGTCTACCCAGGCTGCTGGAGGTGGTCTCGGAGTGGGCATTGAGGTTTCCCAGGCTTATTGTTCTGGGGGACTTCAATGTCCACGCCGACACCTCCTCAACGGCGGCCATGGACCTGGTGTCCACCATGGAGACACTAGGACTCTCACTTTGTAAGACCGGTCCCACGCACCAGGCCGGGCACACCCTGGATTTGATCTTCGCGACCGGAATTCAAGTGACCCTAGCCTCTTTAGAAGAGGTTCCATGGTCGGATCACAGTGTCCTGGAAGTCCGCCTTGAAGTGCCCCCCCCCTCCCGGTAAGGGTGCCGAACCCATTCTGGTTCGCCCAAGGAGACTTATGGACCCCACTAGGGTCCGGAATGCTCTGAGGGTGGAACTCCCCAGCGGCTCAGTCGATGGGCAAGTGGACTGCTGGAACATCTCTCTGTCCACGGCCTTAGACGAGGTCGCCCCCAGACGCCCCTCTCATCCCCCATCGAAATCGCGCCCTTGGTTTACCGAGGAGCTTCGGCGATGAAACGGAGGAAGAGACAGCTAGAGGACGTGTGGCGGGGCCTCCGTGACGGAGCATCGAAATCAGCTTATAAACAATTTAAAGATGTTTATGAGCGAGCTATCAAGGAGGCCAAAAAGGTTTACTACTCCTCCTTGATAGAGTCGGCTAGTTCACGCACAGCTCAATTCTTTAGAATAATTCGGTCATTGACAACAATCTCGGCGGTCCCAAATGATAAGGATTTGGCTCCTACAGCTGAGGTTTTTCAGAACTATTTTGCCGACAAGATTTCGACACTCCGCCGGGATATCCCAGCCACTCTTGATACAGTGGCTGAACTCGAGACTCCGCCGCCACTCGGCGGGCCCACCTTCACCCGCTTCCAACTGCTGGACGCAGCAGCTGTCGATAAGTTACTGGCTGCAGCTAGACCAACTACTTGCTCCCTCGACCCGTGCCCCTCCTGGCTAATTAGATCTTGCCAGGAGGGACTACGAAACCCCCTGGGCACGAGCCTACATAGCTCCCTTGAGCAAGGAGTCTTCCCGGGGGGACTGAAAGAGGCGATGGTAAGACCGCTGCTGAAGAAGCCGAAGTTAGATCTTTCGGCTCCCTCCAATTACAGGCCTGTTTCAACTTGCCTTTTTTAGGCAAGGTGATTGAGAGGGCAGCAGCGGATCAGCTGCAGCAGTTCTTAGAAGACACAGCTGGACTCAATCCCTTCCAGTCCGGCTTCCGTATTGAGCATGGGACGGAGACCGTGCTTGTCGCCATTACAGACCAACTTCGCCGCCAGCTGGACCGGGGTGGGTCAGCCCTGCTTGTTTTGTTAGATCTAACAGCAGCGTTTGATACCGTAGATCAGGGGTGCTCAGAATGGTGATCGGGATCACCAGGGTGATCTTCAGACCTCATCCTGGTGATCTTCAGGCCCCTGACCAGGTTTTTTGCTGTTGGTCCCCTTCACCCATTCTGTCCCTCTGACTTCTCGTGAGTTCTTGGAGGTGGCACACATGCTGGCGGCGTGGAAATAGGAGCAATGACGGAGGAGAAGAAGAAGGACGCTTTGGGGTCATTTCCTTACCGCATCTCAAAGGTCGGTCTTTTTACTTTGGGGTGGGTGCTTGATTGTTCTGTGGCATGTCTCTTTGTTTATTTTTAATGTTTAAAAATGGCCTTTTAGCTCCAAAGCCTCTCTGCTTGCTTTGTTCCTTGAGAAATATATGTTGGGGAATATGGAAATGTGGGAGAAATGGGGTGGTTGGATGTATTTTTGCATGCCCCTTTGTTTACCTTGCTGTGTATGAAATGGTCTTGCAGTTCGAAAGCCTCTCTTCTTACTTTCTGGCTGATAATATGTGTGGTAATATGGAAGTGTGGGAGAAATGGGGTGGTTGGATGTATTTTTGCATGCCCCTTTGTTTACCTTGCTGAGTATTAAATGGCCTTGCAGTTCAACAGCCTCTCTTCTTACTTTCTGGCTTTCTGTGGTAATATGGCAGTGTGGGAGAAATGGGGTGGTTGGATGTATTTTTGCATGCCCCTTTGTTTACCTTGCTGAGTATTAAATGGCCTTGCAGTTCAAAAGCCTCTCTTCTTACTTTCTGGCTGATAATATGTGTGGTAATATGGCAGTGTGGGAGAAATGGGGTGGTTGGATGTATTTTTATGCTCTGTTTTATATTGTTGTTATTAAATTGAAATGTTGATGTTTTCTAACTTCATTTTATGTAAACTGCCCCGAGCCTGCTGGAAGGAGTGGTACATAAAAATGAATAATACATATAAATAAATAAATAAGAAAATAGTTATACGTTTTACATTTCTGGGCAGGTGATCTTTGGGACTTGGTTTTTTAATCAGTAGCTCCCATGCTGAAAAAGTGTGAGCACCCCTGCCGTAGATCATGCATTGTTGGCCCACCGTTTAGCCGTGACTGGGGTGAGGGGGATTGCCCTTAAATGGGTGACCTCCTTCCTCCAGGATCGGGGACAACGTGTGGAGAGGGGGGAGGAGGTCTCCGGGAGGCTCCCATTAAGTTGTGGGGTCCCCCAGGGGGCCATTCTCTCACCCTTATTATTTAACATTTATATGCGCCCCCTGGCCCAGCTGGTTCGCGACTTTGGTCTGGAGTGTTATCAGTATGCAGATGACACCCAGCTTCTGCTGAGAATGGACGGCAGGCAGGACGCCGTACCCGATTGTTTCCATCAATGCCTCGAAGCCGTGACTGGATGGCTGCGTGCCAGCCGGCTGAAGGTGAACCCGTCGAAGACGGAGATCTTGTGGCCTGGTCGCCCTGGGCTGGATGAGTGCCGGTTGCCTACTCTGGATGGCGAGCAGCTCAGCCCGTCATCCCTCGTAAAGAGCTTAGGTGTCCAATTGGACCCTTTGCTGACCATGGAGACTCAGGTCTCCATGGTCAGCAAAACGGCGTTCTACCATCTCCGTCAGGCTAGGCGACTGCCACCCTACCTGTCCAGGGATGACCTGGCCACGGTGATCCAGGCGACGGTCATCTCGAGGCTGGACTACTGTAACGCCCTCTACGTGGGCCTTCCCTTGTCGACAGTCCAGAAACTGAAGCTGGTGCAGAATGCCGCTGCTCGCTTGCTGGTTGGAGCACCGCGAGAGAGCACATTACGCCCATCCTTCGCAACTGCACTGGCTGCCCATTGAGTACCGGACTGCCTTCAAGGTGTTGGTGCTAACCTTCAAGGCCTTGCACGGTCTAGGCCTGAGTACCTGAGGGACCGCCTTACCCGTATATTCCCCGAGATCACTGCGCCGGAAGAGCAAAACCTGTTAGTTATTCCATCACCCCGCTCCTGTCACTTGTCCAGCACAAGACAGCGGGCCTTTTCAGCTGTGGCTCCCATGATTTGGAATTCGCTGCCTAGTCACGCTCGGGCGATTCACGAACTCGGCCCCTTCCGTAGGGCTTGTAAGACTGCCCTCTTCAGACTAGCAGCATTGGCTAGCCTGAATGGAGATGTAATTAGCGCCGAACTAAGACTCAAAGCTGTGATTAACGGCTATTGATCCTGTATTTGTGTTTTTATTGCATTTTATTGTATGTTTTATTGTGTATTGTTGTTATTGTGATCCGCCCCGAGCCTGCAGGGAGGAGCGGAATATAAAACCGAATAATAAATAAATAAATATATATATATATATCCATATATATATATCCATATATATATATATATGCTCGTATATACTCACATTTAATTGAATTCAGTGTGTGTATGTATATATAGCCGTTCCCCAGCTGATCGCCCTGGCGACCCAGAAGTCGATCACGTCTTCCGAGTCGCCAGGGCGATCTGCCGCCGCAGGTCGCCGACTGCTCCCGCTGCAAGCCCAAATCGCCTCCCTGGATGGCAGGCAGTCCAAAGCCGCTGCTCCTCCTATTGTTCTCCAGAGTGGTGGGCTGTCTGCTGACACAGGCCCCATAGCCCGCGATGGGATGGCGGCAGTGGCATCTCTTCCTCCTGCCCCCGCCCCCGACGCCCTTCTCCCCGGGCTGGTCAGAATCGGCCGAAAGGCCGCATCCGGCCCGTGGGCCGTAGGATGCCCAGCACTGCTCTGCATCCTCAAAATCATGAAGGATCCACAGGGTATGTCTAACAATCATCCAAAACCCTGCGCCGATACCCGGGTCGCCTACGGGTGCAGGTGGATGGATCCAGCCCGTTTCGTTCACAACTGAACTTCCTCAGGGCGATACTAGACAATTGTATCATAGGCTTCTCAATTAGCACATCTAAAATGCAATATTATAACAAACATCATCATAGTAATCCCAAAAGAAGCAAGGGTAAACAGGCCTACTGAGGACATTGCGGGAGGCTATCCAAACCAAGAGACAGACGTGGCATGCTCTCCAAAGGTGTCGTTTGCCTTCTGCAAGACAATGCGCCCGTTCACAACTCACCTGTTGCCCAAATGGAAGAAGCATGCTCCTGTGGCTCGGACATTCGACCGCACCCCCTTCTTCACCTGATCTCACACCATCGGACTTCCACTTCATCCAACAAGGACGTGATTTTGGAAGGGCAAGCATTTCTCGGGTGATGAGACTCTGGTTTCCGACGTCCCAATGTGGCTTTTGAGCAACCTGTCACCTTGTATGAGCAAGGTGTTTACAAAGAGGGGAGAAGTGTGTGTTCGAAGGCGGTACCGACGGAGAGGAGGACTCAGAGAGGGAAAATTTTGGGCCTGGTCTGTGATTTACAGGGGCTACAGTGTTGTTTGGGAAGTGAATCGGGTGAAGTTGCTGCAAATCCCATCATTCGTAGCCCATCCTGCCCTAAACCGCACCAGGTTGTGAAGTGGACCATTGGGCCCCTGTGTGCCAAGTTTGGTCTTGATCCATCATTGCTGTGGGCCGCAGTGACTGCCTGCCTGAGGCCTTTCCTTTTCCCTCTGCGTCACCTTAGAATGTTGGAGTGTAGATGGCCAATCAGAGTCCTTTATGCAAATACCATTTCAGTGGCAACCAATCCCCTCTGTCTGCTGCCTTAGAATGTTGGAGAGCTGAGGCTGCCCAATCAGAGTCCTTTATGCAAATGATCCCACAGTGGCAACCAATCGTAATGCTGCCACATATTCCTCCGCACCTCCCGCCGCAAAGACTGACTTTTATTACATAGACTAGCTTGGGGACCCGGCCCTGCCCGGGTTATTTGTGAAGCGCAGCAGGATGTAGAGTGGGTCATAGGGGCTCTGTGTGCCAAGTTTGGTCTTGATCCATCATTATTGGGAGTTGCAGTAGTATCATGAAATTACTGAAGGTAGTGCAAGTCCCATCATCTCTGTCCCCCCAAAGTGTAGTAGGATGTAGATTGGGCCATGGGGGCTCTGTGTGCTAAGTTTGGTCTGTATTGGTGAATGGATGAGGATGCATTCTTTTTCGGAAGTGAGTGAAGGTACTTCAAGTCCCATCATCCGTGGTCCGTCTCACAGTAAACTGCACCAGGCTGTAGAGTGGGTCATGAGGGCTCTGTGTGCCAGATTTGGTGTTGATCAGTCATTGGATTAGGTTTGTAGCAGGATTGGGAAGTGAGGGAAGGTACTGCAAGTCCCATCATCCATGTTCTGTCCCCCTCCAAACTTCAGTAGGATGTGGACTGGGTCACTGGGGCTCTGTGTGCCAAGTGTGGTCTTTATCAGTGTTTGTTGGGGGCCACAGTGGTCTGTGGGAACAGGGGTGTAAAAGTACTACAAATCCCATCATCCATTGTCAGTCCTCCCCCAAACCTCACCAGGACGTGAAGGCAGTCATGGGGGTTATGTGTGCCAAGTTTGGTCTCGATCAGTGATTGGATGAGGGTTGCAGCAGACTTGGGAAGTGAGTAGAGGCACTTCAAGTCCCATCATCCATGGTCCACCCTCCTCCGACCTGCACCAGGACGTAGAGTGGGTCATGGGGGCTGTGTGTGCTGAGTGTGGTCTGTATTGGTCCTTTTTGGTGGCCTCAGTGGTCTGTGGGAACCAAAGTGTTGGAAAGTACTACAAATCCCATAATCCGTGGGTCATGTCCCCCGACCCGCGCCAGGGCGTAAAGGGGGTTAGGGGGGTTATGTGTACCAAGTTTGGTGCAGATCCATCACCCGCGCTGGTCGCTGCTTCCGCCCTTCTGCCCTCCCGCCCTCCGCATACACACATACAAACATTCCGTTTTATAAAGGTATACAGATAGATAGATAGATGTGGAAGGTGAACTTTCACAAAGTTCTTTTACATTGGGAAGAATCGTTTCCAAAATCTCCCCCGGAATTCACGTAAATATCCCTGCCTTGCCGTTGCTTCATCCCTACCGAAGTGACCTTTGGAAGGCCTCCGTTCCCGCTTTCTTCGCTTCGTTCGCTGTCAGGCGCAAAAAGCTGCCTCTTTCCCCAGCCTTTCAAAACCCATTTAGCCGAACAGAGCTGCCGTCGTGTCTAAACTGCAAGCTTTTCATGCAAAATTTATGCCCCTGTCTCCGAAGATGTGGCTTTCGTGATGCATTAAGCTGTAACGTCAAGCTAAGCTGCTCCAGACACAATGTGCTGCCATGCTGCCTGCCTGGAAATGTCAAGGACTGATGAGGCAAGGCGGCAACGACCAGGAGGAGAGGGTTCCCACTTACAAACAGCCTCTTTCACGTCCGAGGGCTCGCTCTAAGGCTCTCAACTGCCTAGTCCATGAGCTGCTTTTTGCCAACGATGCTGCCCTTGTCGCCCATCCAGAAGCAGCCCTGCAGCGCCTCACGTCCTGCTTTGCAACAGCTGAAGAGTTGTTTGGGCTGGAAGTCAGCCTGAAGGAAACGGAAGTCCTCTACCAGCCCGCACCACAGGAAGAACACCATCAGGGCTGGAAGTCAGCCTGAAGAAAATGGAAGTCCTCTACTAGCCCGCACCACAGGTAGAACACCATCAGGGCTGGAAGTCAGCCTGAAGAAAATGGAAGTCCTCTACCAGCCCGCACCACAGGAAGAACACCATCAGGGCTGGAAGTCAGCCTGAAGAAAATGGAAGTCCTCTACTAGCCCGCACCACAGGAAGAACACCATCAGGGCTGGAAGTCAGCCTGAAGAAAATGGAAGTCCTCTACTAGCCCGCACCACAGGTAGAACACCATCAGGGCTGGAAGTCAGCCTGAAGAAAATGGAAGTCCTCTACCAGCCCGCATCACAGGAAGAACACCATCAGGGCTGGAAGTCAGCCTGAAGAAAATGGAAGTCCTCTACTAGCCCGCACCACAGGAAGAACACCATCAGGGCTGGAAGTCAGCCTGAAGAAAACGGAAGTCCTCTACCAGCCCGCACCACAGGAAGAACACCATCATCCCCACGTCAGCATTGACTCAAGGACGGAGGGCGCGGTGCCGTGAGGAGGAGGTGGGGGGTGCGGTAAAGGTTGGTTTGGGGGCGTAATTCCAACGTGTTTCTCAACCAGTGTGCCAGAGCACACTAGTGTGCCGTGAGCAATCATCAGGTGTGCCGTGGGAAATTGGAACCTCTAAGGGGGGGTAGAGTGTGTTGAAGTATAAAAACCCTAAGAAACCTACCTCGATAAAGGCACAAAATTACAAACCCCCCTCCCCACCCGTTGTCTACTTGGTCTCTCCCTCTCCATGCATTGGGAAGGCCCACCTCCCTTTCCCCAAGTAGAGACCCTCTTGCCTCCTGGGGGTTCTGTGGGAAGTTTGGCCCAGTTCTATCATTGGTGGGGTTCAGAATGCTCTTTGATTGTAGGGGAACTATAAATCCCAGCAATTACAACTCTCAAATGCCAAGGTCTATTTCCCCTGAACTCCCATCTGCGTTCATATTTGGGCATATTGAGTATTCATGCCAAGTTTGGTCCTGATCCAACATTGTTTGAGTCCACAGTGCTCTCTGGATATAGGTGAACTACAACTCCAAAACTCAAGGTCAATGCCCACCAAACTCTTATCACATTTTCTCTTGGTTATGGGAGTTGTGTGTGGGAAGTTTGTGTCTTTCTGCCATTCCTGCCAGGATATCTATGTTGTGTTCATCGAAACGGGCCCAGGTTTCACACTGAGTGAGTGTATAAATACATTTAAAAACATATTAACTATATGTATGACTGTGTTAGAGTGTCATTTTGTGTCATTTTGGTTTCACACTAAGTGAGTGTATAAATACATTTAAAAACATATTAACTATATGTATGACTGTGTTAGAGTGTCATTTTGTGTCATTTTGGTTACACAAAAAGTGAATGTATAAATACATTTATAAACATATTAACTATATGTATGACTGTGTTAGAGTGTCATGTTGTGTCATTTTGGTTTCACACTAAGTGAGTGTATAAATACATTTAAAAACATATTAACTATATGTATGACTGTGTTAGAGTGTCATTTTGTGTCATTTTGGTTTCACACTAAGTGAGTGTATAAATACATTCAAAAACATATTAACTGTATGTATTACTGTGTTAGAGTGTCATTTTGTGTCATTTTGGTTTCACACTAAGTGAGTGTATAAATACATTTAAAAACATATTAACTATATGTATGACTGTGTTAGAGTGTCATTTTGTGTCATTTTGGTTTCACACTAAGTGAGTGTATAAATACATTTAAAAACATATTAACTATATGTATGACTGTGTTAGAGTGTCATTTTGTGTCATTTTGGTTTCACATTAAGCGAGTGTATAAATACATTTAAAAACATATTAACTATATGTATCACTGTGTTAGAGTGTCATTTTGTGTCATTTTGGTTTCACACTAAGTGAGTGTATAAATACATTTAAAAACATATTAACTATATGTATCACTGTGTTAGAGTGTCATGTTGTGTCATTTTGGTTTCACACTAAGTGAGTGTATAAATACATTTAAAAACATATTAACTATATGTATGACTGTGTTAGAGTGTCATTTTGTGTCATTTTGGTTACACAAAAAGTGAGTGTATAAATACATTTAAAAACATGTTAATTATATGTATTTACTGTGTTAGAGTGTCATTTTGTGTCATTTTGGTTGGTGGCGTGCCCCAGGATTTTGCAAATGTAAAAAGTGTGCCGCGGCTCAAAAAAGGTTGGGAAGCACTGGCCTAGGGCACCAAAAGGGGTTAATCCGGGCCTGTTTCCCGGCAACTGCAGTTCCTTCTTCAGCAAAGAGCGGGCACTGAATCACTGACCAGAGGAAAATGCCATGCACGCACCAGTGCCCTTTGGAAGCCAGAGGAAAAGCAAACGTCGTGCACAATGCATTACAGGCACAGAGCAAGCCTAAGACAATTTGCTGCCTGGGGCAAAGGACATCCCGTCCCCCAATTTCCAAATTTAGTTCGGTACAGGTGATGGAACGGTGTTCCTTTCCATAGCCAATGAAGCAGGCCGGTTTGGAGAGCTCCAAAGTCACACCCGCCTCCAGAGAAAGACCCGTTGGGAGGTGACAAGGTCAAGAGGGAAGATGCTTCCATTGCTTTCCCATCATTGTTTATTATTTATTTATTTTATTTAGGGTATTATATGCCACCCTTCCCACCCTGAAGGGATCCGCAAGCTAGTATATAATAAATAAGAATGTTTGTATGTATGTATGTATGTGTGTTTGTGGATATGTGCCAGCTTTCTGATTGGTTGCCACTGTGGGATTATTTGCATACGCCTCTGATTGGCCAGCACCACCAACATTCCGACACTCTAAACTGGCAGGGGGGTAAGGAAAAGGCCTGAGGCAGTCAGGCATGGTTGGAGTTTAAGGGCAAAACACTTTGCGGCCCCCAACAATGACAGAACAAGACCAAACTTGGCACACCGAACCCCCAAGACCCACTCTACATCCCGGTGCAATTTGAGGGAGGATGGACCATGGATGACGGGACTTGCAGTACTTAAACTCACTTCATTACAGCACTGTGGCCCACACCAATGACGGATCAGGACCAAACTTGGCACACAAATCCCTCATGACCCACTTTACATCCCGGTGCAGTTTAGGGCAGGATGGGCCACAAATGATGGGATTTGCAGTACCTTCGCCCGATTCACTTCCCACAAACCACTGCAGCCCCTATAAATCACAGACCAGGCCCAAACTTGCCACAGAGTACTCATGACTTACTCTACATCCTGCTGCAGTTCTAAGGGGGAATGGACCATGGATGATGGGTCTTGCAGTACCTTCACTCACTTACTGAAACCACTGCGACCCTCATCCAATGACTTCTCAAGACCAAACTTGGCACACAGAGCCCCATGGACCCACTCTACATCCTGGTGCAGTATCCAGGAGCATGGACCACGGATGATGGGACTTGAAGTACCTCCACTCACTTCCCAAGAATGCTGCAACCCTCATCCAATAACTGATGAAGACCAAATTTGGCACACAGAACCCACATGACTCTACATCCTGGTGCAATTTGGAGGAGGATGGACCATGGATTATGGGACTTGAAGTACCTTCACTCAGTTCCTGAGACCATTACGAGCCAAATAAACATCTAATAAGGACCAACCTTGGCACACAATGCCTTTCTCAAATAACCCGGGCAGGGCCGGGTCCCCAAGCTAGTGTAAATAATAAATGTCAGTGTTTGTGGCAGGAGGTGCGGAAATATCGTGCACGCGCCCAAACCCCTAATGTTACACCATCAAGCTGTATTTCTGGCATTGCTGGAGGATAAACGTAGATTGACCCCGCTTGAACTGCCATGGGTTGATGCCATGGAATCCTGGGTGTTGTAGTTTGGTGAAACCAAAGCCTTGGCAAAACTACAGCTCTCGCAATATTATTTACGACATTTATATGCCGCCCTTCTCACCCCAAAGGGGACTCCGCGCAGCTTACAAGTAAAATGTAAATACAATACATTATATTATTCCTATAGTACAATATTAATATCATATATTATAGGCATGGTTTAGAACCCAAAAATAGCAAATCGAAAATCTAATGAGGGGGCTTTTTATTTTTATTAGTAATAGAAAGACTTACAAAAAATTTTCCAAAAATTTCTAAAATGTAACTTAATTACTAACGAAATTCGTTAGTAGTTCGTACGCCAGCGCATGCAAGATTTCCAGATGAGTTTTGGCCTACAACTCCCAGATATCCTAACAGCTGGTAAATTGGCTGGGATTTCTGGGAGTTGTAGGCCAAAACTTGAATAAATCACACTGAATTCTAGATGGGACTCTCCAAATAGGAAGGAGGGAGGGAGGGAGGGAGGGAGGGGGGTATTCTATTCTTGGAAGTAGCAAAAAAAGGAGGAGGAGCCCCGGCTCCTCGCTGCCTCTCTCTCACCCCGATCCCGAGGGAGCGAGGGCCCAAGTTTGCCCAGGCTGGTCCTATACCTACATTCCATGCACATGCAATAATACAGCAGTAATAACAATGGGTATAAGAAGAGGTAAAATTCAAACCGAAGTATTCTGACTGGTCCCTCCTCATGCGGTGCAAACGGGCTCTTCTCTGTGAGCAGGAAAAGCCAGCGTTTTCTGTAGGTGCACACACATACATATTCTTTGGGAGGGATTTGCTGCAGAATCTTCTCTATGAGCCCGGATTCTGCAGCAAATCCCCCAAGAATATGTATGTGTGCTCCCAAGCAGCAAACGCTGGCTTTTCCGGGCTAATTTCCGGGCTAATAAGAGAAGAGCCCGTTTGCACCGCATGAGGAGGACCAGTCAGAATACTTCGGTTTGAATTTTACCTCTTGTTATTGTTATTACTGCTGTATTATTGCATGTGCATGGAATGTAGGTATATGACCAGTTGGATTACTTATAAGAGTAGGCACTTACAGTAGCGTTCATGCTATTATACAGTCGGTTGGTTTCTCACCCCCATCCTCTGTGATGCTGTAGATCCTGGCAGGGCAGGAGGCAGGGAAGCCTGGAAAAATGTAAACAGAGGATTACTCAGAAGTAAATCCACAAAGGAGGGCCCTTCATCCAAAGTGCCCTCCTTTGCAGATTTACTTCTGAGTAAACCTCTCTGTTTACATTTTTCCGGCTTCCAGCCGAAAAAGAAGGAGCGAGTTTAGGGCTTGCCTTGCCATAATACTTATTGGCAAGGGAGGCGGGAGGGTGGTGAGAGAGAAGGAGGGTGCCCCCTTACGACCTATAACGACACTTAAGAAAATCCTGGCCCCGAAGTTCGAAAAAAGAAAGTCCACTTCATGGTTGGAATTCCAGGTTCGGAAATACTCAATAGTAGCATTTCTTACGAATTTCTCACGAATCGAATCATTTTCATAACTTTTTTCTCATGCCTAATATATTAGATTGTACTATAACATTATACTGTAATATTATTAGTAATTTTACATGTAATGTGAAGGTACTACAAATCCAGTCATTCATGGCCCATCCTGCCCTAAACCATACCAGGTTGTGAAGTGGGCCATTGGGCCCCTGCGGGCCAAGTTTGGTCCTGATCCGTCACTGCTGTGGGCCGCAGTGACTGACTGCTTGAGGCCTTTCCTTTTCCCGCTGCGTCACCTTAGAATGTTGGAATGTAGATGGCCAATCAGAGTCCTTTATGCAAATAATCCCACCGGGGCAACCAATCCCCTCTGTCTGTTGCCTTAGAATGTTGGAGTTCTGAGGTTGGCCAATCAGAGTCCTTTATGAGAATAATCCCACAGTGGGAAGCAATCGAAATGCTGCCACATATTCCTCCGCACCTCTAAACCTCCGCACCTCCCACCGCAAACACTGACTTTTATTATATACTGTACATAGAATATATATATATATATATATATATATATATATATATATGCTCTGTCTGTAATGAGGCTGAAGTAAACAAAAGAACCTCTGAACGGAATCACGCCAAATTTGGCAGCAAAACGTCTCACAACGCAAGGTGTGACCAACAAAAATAAAAACCTAAAAACCTAAAAATAACTTGCAAATCATAAATCCTGAAAAAGGAGAAGATGCCGCTAAGGCCCTTGCCTTTCTACTCTCAGCCACTTCGGAATGTTAGAATGCTGAGGTGGACCAATCAGAATCCATATGCAAATAACACCACAGTGGCAACCAATCACCATTTCTGACAGCCTCAGGCCCTTGCCTTTCCCCTCTCAGCCACTTCAGAGTCTTATAATGTTGAAGCTGGCCACTCAGAAACGAAATGCAAGTAATACCACAGTGGAAACCAATCAGAAAGCTGCCACATATCCACCATCCGCACATATACATAAATACATACAAACATAATATAATGTTGCTACTATATATTACTATATTAAATAGACTATTCTATGAGTCTATTTAATATAGTAATATGTATAGTAATATGGTATGAGGGAAGAACAGACAGGAAGGAAGGAGAGAAGAAAGGAGGGAGGGAAAGACGGAAGGAAGGAAGAGAGAAGGACCGAAGAGCTTCTGCTAACGGCAGTTGGAGAAGAAGAGGTGAGCGGGAGGGGCACGGGTGGGTGGCGTGATGCTCTCAGGCCCGGATCATCCCATAAGGCCACCCTAGGCCATGGCCTAGAAGCGGCAGCCATTGGCAGTGGCAAATCGGACCCCAATTAAAAAAAAATATTTATTTTTCAAAATGGCGACCTTTGGGCTTGAAGTGGAGGAGGGAGGAGTGGGAGGGCCGAGCCACGCGAGCACCGCCTCTCGGCGCCCTGATTGGCTGCCGCCACCGCACACAAGCAGGAAAAGGTAGCGGCGGCGGCAGCCAATCGGGGGTTGCGGGGCTTAGCAGCAGCTAATCACCGCCACAGGCGCCCTCGATTGACTGCCTATTCCTGCTTCTGCTAAGCATAGCAGAAGCAGGATTATGCGCCGCGGCGCAGCCTGTCGGGGTTGCCCGGGCAGCTAGCAGCTAAGCACCGCCTCAGGCGCCCTCGATTGGCTGCCCGCTTCCTATTCCTGCTTCTGCTAAGCATAGCAGAAGCAGGATTGGCGGCAGCGGCAGCCAATCAGGGGTTGCCTGGGCGGCGCTTGGCAGCTAAGCATCGTCTCTCAGGCGCCTCGATTGGCTGCCGCTGCCTTGCTACCTTTTCCTGCTTCTGCTAAGCATAGCAGAAGCAGGAAAAGGCTGCGCAGTAGCGGCAGCCAATCGGGTTGCCCGGGCGGCGCTTTTAGCAGCTAAGCACCGCCTCAGGCGCCCCTCGATTGGCTGCCTTTGGGGGGCACAATTCTGAACTGTGGCCTAGGGGCGGCAAATTTCATGATCCGGGCCTGGATGCTCTTCAGCAGCCAACCAGCGGGCAGAAGGAGAGCGCGCACTCCCCTCCTTCCTTCCTTCCCTCCCTCCCCCTGCCGTACGCCCCCATTCCAGGGCATCAAAAGGAAGAGAGAGCAGGCTTGTTTTCTGCTGCCCTGGAAACTAGGAAGAGTAGGCAGGAAAGGAGATTCCACCTGAACATCAGAAAGAACTTCCTGACTGTGAGAGCTGTTCAGCAGTGGAACTCTCTGCCTCAGAGTGTGCTTCCGCCTGGCTGCTCTCTCTTCCAGCCGGCTTCCCTGAGGACCGGTACGTTTTCCCTGAGGACCGGGTGACTGCGATAAAACTAAACACGGAGAGAGAGACTGGCAGCTGTTGAGCAAGACCTTCGTGTGTGTCTTTCTGTATAAATACATTAAAAACATATTAACTATATGTATTACTGTGTTAGAGTGTCGTTTTGTGTCATTTTGGTTGGTTTGTGTGCCCCAGGATTTTGTAAATGTAAAAAAACAGGCTCGAGGCTCAAAAAGGTTGAGAAACACTGTCCTAAAGGACAGGAGGGAGGTGGCAACGTGATGTCCTTAGGGCGGGAGTTCCACAGACGGGGGGCGCTGCCGAGAAGGCCCTGTCTCTCGACCCCACCAACCGCATTTGCGAGAGTGGCGGGATTGAGAGCAGGGCCTCTCCTGAAGATCTCAAGCTACGTGTCGGTTCGTGGCAGGAGATACGTTCAGACAGGTAAACTGGGCTGGAACCGTTTAGGGCTTTAAAGGCTAACACCAGCACTTTGAATCGTGCCGGGAAGCTGATCGGCAGTCAATGGAGCTGACGCAACAGAGGAGTAGTTCGTACCCTGTACGCAGGGGCAGTCCAAGGTAATTTCCAATGGTAGGCGAACATTACTTTGGTGCCCCCTCCAAACACATTGTTCCCCCCCCCCAAACATTACTTTGGCGCCCCCCCAAAACATTTTTCTTAAGCGGTACCTTGCGCGTGCGCTTTTTCCGCTCCTTCCGCGCGCCGCTCCGGCGCGCCGCTCATGAGGCATTGTAGAGCGGAGAGGGGCTCGCTTCCTGGTTCCCCCTGCCTGTGGAGGGGCCGGCAGAGGGAACCAGGAAGCGTGAGAGGAGCCTGCAGCAGCTTCTGAGCATGCACGAACATTTTCGCGCATGCCCAGAACTGCCGGAGCTGAAGTTCAGCTCCGGCAGTTCTGGGCATGCGCGAATGTCCGCAAGACTCAGAAGCCTACGCAGGCAGCAGCAGGGAGTTCCGCTGGCGGTGCGGCCAGCGCCGATCCCTGCTGCTGCAGCAGGGAGTTCCGCTTCGGCGGCGGCGGCAGCCATCCAAGATGGCGCCCAGCGCGGCCGGCGTGGCGGCGGCCATTTATGATGGTGCCTCACGCGGCCGCGTAGGTTGCTTACATGGACGGACCGCCCCTGCCTGTACGCTACTCCAGTTAGCAATGTGGCTGCCGATCGTTGGATTAATTGAAGCTTCCGAGAAGTCTTCAAAGGCCGCGTCCACGTAGAGAGCATTGCAGTAGTCTATTTGGGATGTAACCAGAGTGTGGACCACCCTGGCCAAGTCAGACTTCCCAAGGAAAGGGCGCCGCTGGCGCACAAGCTTTAATTGTGCAAAAGCTCTCCCAGCCACCGCTGAGACCTGGGGTTCCAGGCTGAGCTATGAGTCCAGGATCACACCCAGATTGCGAACCTGCGCCTGACTTGGCTCTGGTTACATTCCAGATAGACTACTGCAATGTGCTCTACATGGGGTTGCCTTTGAAGACTGTCCAGAAGTTTCAACTGGTCCAACACAGGCTGTAACCCTATGCCCTGTTTGGCCTTTCGACTGACCAGGAGTACCTCTGTCTTGTCTGGATTAAGTTTCAATCTGTCCGCCCTCATCCAGTCCGACACAGTGGCCAAGCACCGGTTCAGGACCAAGACAGCCTCCTTAGTAGCAGGTGGGAAGGAGTGACAGAGCTGGACGTCATCTGCGTACAGATGACAACGCACCCCGAAACTCCGGATGACCTCCCCCAGCGGCTTCATGTAGATGTTAAACAACAAGGGAGACAGTATGGAACCCTTGCGGGACCCCCACAAGTCAACGGTTGTCGGGACGAGCAGGTGTCCCCCAACAACACCTTCTGAGAACGACCCTCAAGGAGGGACGGGAGCCACTGCAATCTAGGTTGATTGACTTGGCATTAGGCTTCCTACATTTTCAAAACTTCGCGATTTGGAGGACGCCATGCTCTAAAGAGTGACCGAGACGCAAAGTCCACTGAGGAGTTCTGAGGTTGGCCAATCAGAGTCCTTTATGCAAATAACCCCACAGTGGCAGCCAATTGAAATGCTGGCACATATTCCTCCCTCCGCACCACCCGCCACCCGCAAACACTGACTTTTATTATATACATAGACTAGCTGTACCCGGCACGCGTTGCTGTGCCCTTTTTAGGAGATGCGAGAAAGTCCAATCATCCACGGTGTGCCCTCCTCTGAACTGCAGTTGGATGGAGTGTGGGTCATGGGGGGCATGGTGTGCCAAGTTGGGTCTTTATTGGTCTTGGTTCTGGGCCACAGTGGTCTGTGGGGAATGATGGGTTTTGAAGTACTACAAATCCCATTTTCCATGGTGGTACTTCAAGTACCACCATGCATGGTCCACTCTCCTCCAAACTGCAGTAGAATGTAGTGTGGGTCATAGGGGCTCTGTGTGCCAAGGTAGGTTACTGTAAATTCAGGCCATACACAATGTCCCATGAGCTGAGGCCTAGTTAGGAACAGCAAGTTAATGAAGCCTTACTGTCAATTCAGGCCATACACAATGTCCAATGAGCTGAGGCCTAGTCGGGAGAATCAAGTTAATGAAGCCTTACTGTCAATTCAGGCCATACACAATGTCCAATGAGCTGAGGCCTAGTCGGGAGAATCAAGTTAATGAAGCCTTACTGTCAATTCAGGCCATACACAATGTCCAATGAGCTGAGGCCTAGTCGGGAGAATCAAGTTAATGAAGCCTTACTGTCAATTCAGAGCGTAAACAGCTTCCCAGTAAGTGAGGCCTAGTTAGGGAAATCAAGTTAATGAAGCCTTACTGTCAATTCAGAGCGTAAACAGCTTCCCAGTAAGTGAGGCCTAGTTAGGAAATCAAGTTAATGAAGCCTTACTGTCAATTCAGAGCGTAAACAGCTTCCCAGTAAGTGAGGGCTAGTTAGGGAAATCAAGTTAATGAAGCCTTACTGTCAATTTTTTGGCGTGGTATGTGATTTTTCGGTTGGAAGTGATTTGGGTGTTTGTGTTGGGGATTGGCAGTTTATTATGGATCGGAATTTTCATGATTGGCTGGCCAGTGCAGCAGTTATGCAAATCCGCCCTTATTGGCAGCCAATCATGTTGTTCAGAATGTAGAGGCTGGGTGAGTCTTTGGCTGCCCCGGAGGATGCTGGTAAATGTAGTTTTATTTTTACTCGTTGTTTTGGGGGCCTTTTAGGTTTTGGGGGGGAAAGTTTCTTTGCTACAAACGTACCTTGCTTGAGGCCTATTTCTGTTGGCAAGTATTGTGTTTCTGCGTTGTATGGTTTCTTTGTTTGAGGTATACATCACATGACGTGAACCCATTTATATAATAGATAGATAGATAGATAGATAGATTGATTGATTGATTATGGCTGGTTGGCCATACATACAAAGAATCCTTAATACACTTGACCGAGGCGCAAAGGCCACTGACCTTCTCCAGCTTCTCAAAGTGTTCCCGCAAGAACTTCATGGGCCGCTCGGGCTTGGCGATGCAGAGGTTGACGATGCACTCCTTCAGGATCTGCTGGACGTTGTGTTTCTGGACGTAGAGCTCGCAGCCCTTCAGGCTCTCGTCGTCCTCCAAGTTGCAAGAGGAGGAAGCGGCCATGGCTGGGATCGGAAATAAGTCACAAACCTAGGCAAAGGGTTAAAAAAGGGCCATGTTGACGAAACCCTTCTCCAAAACACAAGACATTTCTTAAAGTACAGGCAGTCCCCAAGTCATGAACAAGAGCTTCCTGCCTGGGGGAATCCTTTGTTAGGAGGTGATTAGCTGATTGTTTCCTGTTTCCTGAGCATTCCTCTTTGTTTACTGCCCTGATTTTAGGGCTTTGTAAATACTGCGAGCAGGGGCGGTCTAAGGTCATTTTAAATGGTAAGCAAACATTATTTTGGCACCCCCTCCCCCAAAAAAAACATTATTTTGGTGCCGCTCGGCTCAGCTTCTGGGCATGCGCAGAGGTTTTCGCGCATGCGCAGTGGCTCCGAAGCTCAAGGTGGCCAATGACAACATTCACGCTTGCCTCAAGCAGACAAGAGTTCTTTCTCCCACCTTGGACTTCATTGTGAAGTCTGTTGGAAAGTAGGCAAGCAGGGTTTCTATATCCGTGGAATGACATCCAGGGTGAGAGAAAGGTAGTAGCCAGTCTTTGAAGCTGCAAGGCTATTTTAAAAGCTCTAAAATCAGGACAGTAAATTAAAAACAATGTTAAAAAACATGATGTCCAGACAAGAAACAATCAGGGCCAGCTAATCCACTCAAAACAAAGTTTGAAAGCAGTAATAAGCCAGACCTTGAAACTGCTAGGAAAGAACTCTTGTCTGCTTGAGGCAAGCGTGATGTTGTCATTAGCCACCTTGATTAGCATTAAATAGCCTCGCAGCTTCAAAGACTGGCTACTTCCTGGATATCATTCCCACGGATATAGAAACCCTACTTTCCAACAGACCTCACAATGAAGTCCAAGGAGGGAGAAAGAACTCTTGTCTGCTTGAGGCAAGCGTGGATGTTGTCATTGGCCACCTTGATTAGCATTAAATAGCCTCGCAGCTTCAAAGACTGGCTACTTCCTGGATATCATTCCACGGATATAGAAACCCTACTTTCCAACAGACCTCACAATGAAGTCCAAGGTGGGAGAAAGAATTCTTGTCTGCTTGAGGCAAGCGTGAATGTTGTCGTTGGCCGCCTTGATGAGCATTGAATAGCCTTGCAGCTTCAAAGACTGGCTACTTCCTTTCTCTCACCCTGGATATCATTCCACGGATATAGAAACCCTGTTTGCCTAGTTTCCAACAGGCCTCACAATGAAGTCCAAGGTGGGAGAAAGAACTCTTGCCTGCTTGAGGCCAGCGTGGAGGTTGTCATTGGCCACCTTGATGAGCAGTGAATAGCCTCGCAGCTTCAAAGACTGGCTACTTCCTTTCTCCCACCCTGGATATCATTCCACGGATATAGAAACCGAGCTTGCCTACTTTCCAACAGACCTCACAATGAAGTCCAAGGTGGGAGAACGAACTGTTGTCTACTTGAGGCAAGCGTGGATGTTGTCATTGGCCACCTTGATGAGCATTGAGTAGCCTTGCAGCTTCAAAGACTGGCTACTTCCTGGATATCATTCCACGGATATAGAAACCCTACTTTCCAACAGACCTCACAATGAAGTTTCGGGATGGGAGAAAGAACTCCTGTCTGCTTGAGGCAAGCGTGAATGTTGTCATTGGCCACCTTGATGAGCATTGAATAGCCTTGCAGCTTCAAAGACTGGCTACTTCCTTTCTCTCACCCACGGATATAGAAACCCTGTTTGCCTAGTTTCCAACAGGCCTCACAATGAAGTCCAAGGTGGGAGAAAGAACTCTTGTCTGCTTGAGGCAAGCGCGAATGTTGTCATTGGCCACCTTGATGAGCATTGAATAGCCTTGCATCTTCAAAGACTGGCTACTTCCTTTCTATCATTCCACGGATATAGAAACCCTGCTTGCCTCTTCTCCTTCATTGATGTCTATTACGGCTTCCAAGGGAGAAACCAATCATTCATTCATTCAATCAATCAATCAATGCCTTGGGTACCCACCACCGAAAGCATCCTTGTGCCGTCCTTCTCTATGGACCGAGGGCGGACATCCCCTGCATCCCACCCCCGGCCACGGCCTCCATCAGCAACAGCCTTTTGTGCCATCCTTCCCAGCCATTGTTGGCTGCCTGGGAAGAAGGACAGCTCCTGCACGCGAGCACAAAGGGATGGAGTGGGGAGCGCATTAAGATGTGCAGCGGCAAAGGCTCTAAATAATACCTGGGTGCTTGGATCCGAGACAATCAGCAACGGCCTCTTCCTCTGTGCGATCCCGTTAGTCCGCAGTGCAGCCTCCTCTTCCTCCTCCAATGGCCAAGCCGGATTCTTGTGGGATTCAATGCCCTTCTCTCTAAAGGATGGAAGAAGGTGGGGAGGGGGGAGCCTTCTTCACTCACCCCCCAGATGCCTCGGTTCCTCTCTCTCTCCGCCACTCCGGTTTTGGCACTCCTTGCACACCAAGTGTTACGGCACCAAGCCGGCGGGAGTCTTGCACACACAGGAAGGCCCTGCCACTGTCACTCAGGCGCAAGCTCAGCCTCCCTCTTCCTCCTGGAGAGAGAAATATATATATATATATATATACACACACACACACACACACACACACACAGAGTCAGATAGAAAGACTCACACAGCATCCTACTAACTATTCAACATATAAACATACAGCGAAAGCAGGAGAACAAGTGATTATAGGAAAGTAGGAAATACCGAATATATATTTTTTATTTATTTACAATTTATTTATTTACATCATTTTTACCCTACTCTTCTCATGTGAAGACTACCTCAAACAGAGAAACCTTACAACGTAGAAACACAAAACTTGCCAACAGAAATAGGCCTCAAGCAAGGTACGTTTGTAGCAAAGAAACTTTCCCCCCCCAAAACCGTCCCGATCCCCGCCCACCACTTCCACTCTTCGAGGGCGAGTCCCTGGCTCCAGCCCCGGCGGTGAAAAGCCTGGGAGTGATCCTAGACGAAAATCTCACGATGGAGGCCCAGATCCAGGCTGCAGCTAAGGCGCCTTTTTCCATCTCCGTAGGGCCCGTCGGCTGGCTCCTACCTTCCACCAGAGGCCTTGAGAACAGTGGTCCATGCCACCGTCGTCTCACGCCTCGACTACTGCAACGCCCTATATGTGGGCCTCCCCCAGACAACAACTAAGAGGCTGAAACGCATCCATAACGCCGCAGCCAGACTCATTACTGGGTCATCAGTGAGGGATCACATCCCCCATTCTTAAGGAACTCCACTGGCTGCCCCTAGAGTTCAGAGCCCTTTACAAACTCCTGGTGCTCACCTTTAAAGCCCGGCACAACATTGGGCCTTCCTATCTGAGTGACCATTTGACGACCCAATGCAGCGAGAGGCCAGCACGCTCCATCAACGGTGACCGCCTGACTACTCCTGGAGTGCGGGAGGCTAGACTGGCGGAAACTCGGCGCAGAGACTTCTACGTCGCGCCCCTTCGACTTGGAACTCACTGCCGCCCGCCCTCAGAGCCTCTCCGACTCTATCTGGATTCCGCCCAGCCCTGAAGACCTGGCTCTTCCGCCTAGCGTTCGGGACTGGCTCGGTACCCTGGACTACTTGAGCCACCCCTCCTGTTTATATTCCATGTTTTTAAACTGTTGTACATTGTTCACCCTAGGGTTTTAACTGTTGTAAGTCGCCCGGAGCACCGCCGGTGGAGGGCGACTCACAAATATTAAAGTATTATTATTATTATTATTATTATTATTAAAAGGCCCCCAAAACAACGAGTAAAAACAAACTACATTTCCCAGCATCCTCCGGGGCTGCCAAAGACTCCCCCAGCCTCTACATTCTGACAACATGATTGGCTGCCAATAAGGGCGGATTTGCATAACTGCTGTACTGGCCAGCCAACATGAACATTCCGACCCATAACAAACTGTCAGAGGAGTGCCAGAGCCTCCTCCAACACTTTCAAATCAGAAGACCATGATGGAGATCAACACCATTCAAGGGGAGCTCTTCTTCCTTTCCCAAAAGATCTCCAGTGGCTTGGAATTCCCCATTAATAAGAGGACCATCCAGCAACAATGGGGTTTGCCAAGGAGGGTGCTCCAGCCCCTCTATATGCTGGCTCCAAGAGATGGAGGTCATCACCAAGTACCTTCTGATGCCCAGCGCTGGAAGAGCTCCCTCAGATGGCCTGTCCATGAGGAAAGCCTCATCGGACATCGACCAATGGGTGCAAAAGACACAGAGCAGGACATCTTGAAAAAGAGAGGAGCAGAAAGTAAGCTAGACATGAAGATCTTGAGAAAGGTGGCTCAAAAGGATACGGAAAGGATTTTTAACAGTCCCCCAACAGACACTGGACGCACCTGTGAAGATAGAGATCCCCTGACAGGACAAGCCCTCCCAAGCTGATCCGTCCTGGCCATGGTACAAGTCAAACCCGAAGGACTGCAGGCAAAGAGCTGAGGCACAAACATAACACACCCAATTCACTAACAACAATTCCAACCCTGACATACTCAGACTTTCTCGCATCTCCTAAATAGGGCACAGCAACGCGTGCCGGGTACAGCTAGTACAATATAATAATATACACTAATACTGTGCTAGGCTAATAATATATACTGTATATACATATAATATTAACAATAATATTTAATAAAAAACTGTATAATCATAATAATACAATATAATAGACACTAATATTGTGCTAAGCTAATAATATAATACATTGTATATTAATATAATATTGATAATATAATGCCATACAATATCATACTAATAATACAATATAATAATATAAACTAATACTGTGCTAGGCTAATTAGATAGATAGATAGATAGAAAACGGTATAATCCAAAAAATTCAATATAATAATATACACTAATATTGTGCTAGGGTAATAATATAATATATATATTGTGTGTGTGTGTGTGTGTGTGTATATATATATATATTATATGGATAATAATATACACTTATATTGTGCTAGGCTAATTATATATATATATATATATATATATATATATATATAAAATATTCCTATTGATAATATTTAATGAAAACAGTATAATCCTAACAATACAATATAATAATAGACACTAATATTGTGCTAGGCTAAAAATATCATATATTGTATATTAATATAATATTCATAATAATAGAATAATGCCATACAATGATACTACTACTACTAATAATCTATTATATAAATGGGTTCACGTCATGTGATGTATACCTCAAACAAAGAAACCATACAACGCAGAAACACAATACTTGCCAACAGAAATAGGCCTCAAGCAAGGTACGTTTGTAGCAAAGAAACTTTCCCCCAAAACCTAAAGGCCCCCAAAACAACGAATAAAAATAAAACTACATTTACCAGCATCCTCCGGGCAGCCAAAGACTCACCCAGCCTCTACATTCTGAACAACATGATTGGCTGCCAATAAGGGTGGATTTGCATAACTGCTGCAATGGCCAGCCAACATGAAAATTCCGAACCATAATAAACTGCCAAAACAGAATAAGGAAAAGGCCAATCCCCAACACAAACACCCCAATCACTTCCCACAGAAAATTTACACCCCAAAAAATCACAGACCATGCCCAAAATTGACAGTAAGGCTTCATTAACTTGATTTCCCTAACTAGCCCTCACTTACTGGGAAGCTGTTTACGCTCTGAATTAACAGTAAGACTTCATTAACTTGATTTCCCTAACTAGCCCTCACTTACTGGGAAGCTGTTTACGCTCTGAATTGACAGTAAGACTTCATTAACTTGATTTCCCTAACTAGCCCTCACTTACTGGGAAGCTGTTTACGCTCTGAATTGACAGTAAGACTTCATTAACTTGATTTCCCTAACTAGCCCTCACTTACTGGGAAGCTGTTTACGCTCTAAATCAGGGGTGCTCATTATGGTGATCGGGAGCACCTAGGTGATCTTTGGCCCTCTTCCAGGTGATCTTTGGGCCTCAGCAGCCGGAAGGCGCGCTCCTGTCATGCGTGCGCACGTGCGCTCCCACTGCTGCCTTTGCGGGGCTTCTTTTCCCAAAATGAGGCTTTAGTGGGCGGGCCCTGGCGCCCGTCTTGCCACGCACGGTGTGGTGACATGACCGCCATTGGTTGCTGCTGGGGGAAGGCACGTGCACGGATAGGATGCGAGGCTGTGGGAGGGATGGAGGGAATGTGTGTGTGTGAGAGAGAGCCAAGGAGAGAAGAAAGAAACCGGAGAACTTTTTCGGATCCTTTTGGCAGGCAGGCAGGCGGGTGCTGGAAGAAGAGAGGGAGAGAGAGAGAGAAAGAGGCGAAAGGGGCCGGGCAAAGTGGGGCAAAGCCAAGCAAGCCCTGCCGCAAACCCTGCTGCTGCCCTCGGGACTCCCATTCCAAGCTGAGACCTGAGCGAGCGAGCTGTGTGGGGCTGCTTTCTTTCCTTGGTTGGGGCGAGGAGGAGGGCTCCTCCGTGTTCCTGGGGCTAAACCGAGGAGGAGGGGCTGCGGGGATGGAGACTCCATTGCTGCTGCTGCTTGTGCCCTCGCCGCCTTTCTCCGCCTTGCCCTCCCGCCCTCGAAGGAGAAAGGGCGAGGGCCCACGGGAAGGAGAGAGAGGGGGGGGTGGCTCTTCAGAGCCGGCTAGGAAGAGCCACCCCCGTGGGCATTGACTGCCACCAGTGGGAGGGGTCCTCCTGCCTGTCAGCCGTCCACTTGGGCGTCCTTTCTGGGTGACACCCTTGGAAGGAAGGAAGGAAGGAAGGAAGGAAGGCGCCCCCACTGCATCTGTCACTGGGGAAGCACCTCTTCCACTCCTGCCCAGGTAAGGAAGCCTCGAGGGAGGGGGGAGGGGGGGAGGGGGCCATGGGGAGGCTCCAGCCTCACGTGGGTCCCTCTCTCAGTTGAGTTTCCCGGCCCAGGCAGCAGCCAGGCAGCCCCTCTTCCCAGCCCTGCACCTTCCGAGCTGCCGTTGAAGCCATATCTGGCTCGACGGATATGGGTGGGTGCGCCTATAAATACCCTCCTGCTGCGTGCGTGGGAGGGGCCTGCTGTGCACGCAAGAAGCAGGATGGGATGGGGACTTCCTGCTTTGCAAAAGCACGCAGCAGGAAGGAGGAAGGCAACGAAAACAGTAAGAGAGAGCACGCGCGCAGGGAAGGAGGATCCCCTTCCCGGGTGCGCGTGGCGGCGAGTTTGTGGGCAGGCAAGAAATAAGCCCCACGCGCACGCTCACATGCACAACAGGTGATCTTTTCAACTTGATTGTTCATATAGTAGCTCTCATGATGAAAAAGTGTGGGCACCCCTGCTCTAAATTGACAGTAAGACTTCATTAACTTGATTTCCCTAACTAGCCCTCACTTACTGGGAAGCTGTTTACGCTCTGAATTGACAGTAAGACTTCATTAACTTGATTTCCCTAACTAGGCCTCACTTACTGGGAAGCTGTTTACGCTCTAAATTGACAGTAAGGCTTCATTAACTTGCTGTTCCTGACTAGGCCTCAGCTCATGGGACATTGTGTATGGCCTGAATTGACAGTAAGGCTTCATTAACTTGATTCTCCTGACTAGGCCTCAGCTCATGGGACATTGTGTATGGCCTGAATTGACAGTAAGGCTTCATTAACTTGCTGTTCCTGACTAGGCTTCAGCTCATGGGACATTGTGTATGGCCTGAATTTACAGTAACCTACCTTGGCACACAGAGCCCCGACCATGCATGATGGGACTTGAAGTACCACCATGGAAAACGGGATTTGTAGTACTTCAAAACCCATCATTCCCCACAGACCACTGTGGCCCAGAACCAAGACCAATAAAGACCCAACTTGGCACACCATGCCCCCCATGACCCACACTCCATCCAACTGCAGTTTAGAGGAGGGCACACCGTGGATGGTTGGACTTTCTCGCATCTCCTAAAAAGGGCACAGCAACGCGTGGCGGGTACAGCTAGTATCATATATATATATATATATATATATATATATATATATATATATAAATATTCCTATTGATAATATTTAATGAAAACAGTATAATCCTAACAATACAATATAATAATAGACACTAATATTGTGCTAGGCTAAAAAATCATATATTGTATATTAATATAATATTCATAATAATAGAATAATGCCATACAATATGATACTACTACTAATAATAATGTAATTATAATCATATAACAACTTTAAAACCACCCATAATAAATACATCATATAGCCCAGGCCTGGGCCTACTCCAGGCCTTCCTCCAGGTGTTTTGGACTCCAACTCCCACAATCCCTGGCAATCCCAGTAGGGATTGCCAGGGATTGTAGGGAGTTGGAGTCCCAAAAACACCTGGAGGCAGGAGGGCCCAAATTTGGCCTAGTCCAGGCCAGGCCTGGGCCTACTTGGGCCTTCCCTCCAGGTGTTTTGGACTCCAACTCCCACAATCCCTGGCAATCCCACTAGGGCTTGCCAGGGATTGTGGGAGTTGGAGACCAAAACACCTGGAGGCAGGGAGGGCCCAAATTGGGCCTAGGCCTGGTCCAGGTGTGAGCCCTGAGTCCAGTGAGAGAGAGAGAGAGGCGTGAAGGCTTCTTCCCCTTTAAGAGAAGAGTGAAAGGGTTCATCTGAAAGGCAGGGTTGCCGTAAAGCGCGGTCGCAAAGGCGTCGCGAGGAGGGCGCCAGCGCGTGCTTAGCGACGCGGCCTAACCTAGCAACGGGGCCTGGACTTAGCAACGCGGCAAGGCCTTAGCAACGGCGCGTAGCAACGCGGCCTAGTCGTCGTAGCGAGGCGGGATGAGCGTGGAGAAGGAAAAGCCCGCCATGTCGGGGGCCTCCGGGGACCCCCGGGCCCGGGCGCCGCTGGGCCAGGCGCTGTCCCAGCCCGTGGCGGCGCTGAAGGAGGAGGCCTCCCGCGGGGCCCGCCTGGAGGCCCTCTCCGGCATCGGGGAGGCCTTGTCGCCGGGCGGACCGCGGCGGGGAGCAGGCCTTGCCGCCGGAGGAGCTGGAGCGCCTGCTGCTGAGGCCCCTCCTGCGCTGCGCCGTCTCCGACCCGGCCGAGCGCTGCCGCGAGCAGGCCTTGGCGCTCCTCCGCCGGGCCTTGGGCCTCCTCGGGGAAGGGGCAGGAGTAGGCCTCTCCCCGTGGCCTCCGCCGCGCTCCCAGTGATCGTGCCGGCCTTGACTCAGAGGCTGTGCCAAGGCGAGGCCGGGCAAGGCCAAGGCCAGGGCGAGGCCTGCGAGGAGCTCCGCCTGGGCCTGCTCCAGCTCCTGGCCGCCCTGCTCGGCGCCTGCGAGGGCCCGGCCCTGGTGCCCTACCTGCCCGAGGCCTCCGCCGCCTTCCGCGCCGGCCTCCGAGATGCCTTCCCGCCCGCGCAGAGGCAGGCCTGCGACGCCATCGCCGCCTCCGCACGCGCCTCCCCAGGTGATGAACGCAGAACCATCGTAACAACAACAACAACAATAATAGGGTTTCGGTCTCTTGATTTCTTGATTAGTCGCTCTCCCTTGCAGCAGCTGCAGAGCCGTTTGGGCTGGAAGTCTGCCGGAAGGAAACGGAAGTCCTCTACCAGCCCGCACTACAGGAAGAACACCGTCACCCCCACGTCAGCATAGGCACATCTGTGCTTAAGTCCGTTCAGCAGTTCACCTCCCTGGGAAGCATCATCTCTTCATATATATAGGCCAGTGTTTCTCAACCAGTGTGCCGTGGCACACTAGTGTGCCGTGATGGGCCTCCTGCTGTGCCGCGAGAAAAGCTCTCTGCCCCCCTTCCTTCCCCCCTCCTGCTGCCGAACTCCTGCTGCTTGGGGGAGGAGGAGGAAGGGCCGGGCGGTGGCAAAGAAAAAAAGGGGGCCAGGGCGCCGCCTCCTTCGGCCGTTTTTCCAGCCAGCCTCCAATCTGCCATGACTCTCGCCCCTCGCTCGCTGAAACCGCGTGGAGGAGCCCCACCCACTGAAGCCCATCCACCGCTCATGCTCCTCTGTGGGAGAGCTGAAGCTGGGGGGAGGGGGCGGGGCATGGTGCGGCCTGGCTCTGCCCCCTCCCCCAGTTTTGGCACTCTCAGCAGCTGCTCCAGCCTTGAGGGGACAGTGCAAAGCCACCATTGTCCTAGCTCTGGCACCACTGGCTTGGCACTGCCCCCTCAAGGCTGGAGCAGCTACTGGGAGAGGTGAAGATGGGGGAGGGGCGGGGCATGGCACAGCCTGGCTCCGCCCCCTCCCCTGGCTTTGGCACTCCCAGCAGCTGCTCCCAGCAGGCCACCATCCCCCAGCCGTTCGTTACTGTGTTAGAGTGTCATTTTGTGTCATTTTGGTTGGTGGTGTGCCCCCGGATTTTTTTAATGTTAAAAGTGTGCTGCGGCTCAAAAAAGGTTGGGAAACACTGATATAGGCTATCGTGCTTATGGCAGCTTGTTCAACTTAAGACGTCTTATCTAGTCCGTGAGCTACTTTTTGCCGACGATGCTGCCCTTGTCGCCCATTCAGAAGCAGCCCTGCGGCGCCTCACATCCTGCTTTGCAACCACTGTAGAGCCGTTTGGGCTGGAAGTCGGCCTGAAGGAAATGGAAGTCCTCTACCAGCCCGCACCACAGGAAGCACACCACCGTCCTCACATCAGCATAGCCAAGTCTGTGCTTAAGTCCATCCAGCAGTTCACCTACCTACTCTAGTCTAAACTATCTAGTCCGTGAGCTGCTTTTTGCCGACGATGCTGCCCTTGTCGCCCATTCAGAAGCAGCCCTGCAGCGCCTCACATCCTGCTTTGCAACCGCTGCAGAGCTCATTGGGCTGGAAGTCAGCCTGAAGGAAACGGGAGTCCTCTACCAGCCCGCACCACAGGAAGAACACCATCATCCCTACGGCAGCATAGGCAAATCTCTGCTTATTTCCAATGCCGCCCTTGTCGCCCATTCAGAAGCAGCCCTGCAGCGCCTAACATCCTGCTTTGCAACCGCTGCAGAGCTCATTGGGCTGGAAGTCAGCCTGAAGGAAACGGAAGTCCTCTACCAGCCCACACCACAGGAAGAACACCATCATCCCCACGTCAGCATAGCCAAGTCTGTGCTTAAGTCCGTCCAGCAGTTCACCTCCCTGGGAAGCATCATCTCTTCATATATATATGCTATCGTACTGAGGGCAGCTTGTTCAACTTAAGCCGCCTGAGGGCTCGTACTAAGACTCTCAACTATCTAGTCCGTGAGCTGCTTTTTGCTGACGATGCTGCCCTTGTCGCCCATTCAGAAGCAGCCCTGCAGCGCCTCACAGCCTGCTTTACAACCGCTGCAGAACTCATTGGGCTGGAAGTCAGCTTGAAGGAAACGGAAGTCCTCTAGCGCGGTCAAGTCAGATACGGCAATGCTCTCCCGGAGCCCTTTCTAAACACTAACAGAGTGAAGCAAGGTTGTGTTCTTGCACCGACCCTATTTACAACCTTCTTCAGCATGATGCTCCAAAGGGCTACGGCAGATCTCGAAGAAGAAGACGGCGGCATATATATGTGCTATTGTACTGCTGGTAGCTTGTTCGACTTAAGCCATCTGAGGGCTCACACTAAGACTCTTAACTGTCTAGTCCGTGAGCTGCTTTTTACCGACGATGCTGCCCTTGTCGCCCATTCAGAAGCAGCCCTGCAGCGCCTAACATCCTGCTTTGCAACCACTGCAGAGCTCAATAGGCTGGAAGTCAGCTTGAAGGAAACGGAAGTCCTCTACCAGCCCGCACCACAGGAAGAACACCATCCTCCCCACGTCAGCATAGGCACATCTGTGCTTAAGTCCATTCAACAGTTCACCTCCCTGGGAAGCATCATCTCTTCAGGCGCCAAGATTGATAAAGAGGTAGATCACAGATTAGCAAAGGCATATAGTGCATTCGGAAGGCCTCACAAAAGTGTCTGGAACATCAAGCACCTGAGGCAAAGCACCAAAATCAGTGTGTACAGAGCTATCGTCCTGTCTATTCTCCTCTGTGGGTCTGAAACATGGGTCACCTATCACCAACACCTACGACTCCTCGAACCCTTTCATCAGCCCTGTCTTCGCACAATCCTAAATGTACACTGGACCGACTATGTGACGAACGTTGCTGTCCTTGAGCAAGCAGGGGTCACCAGCGTTGAGGCCATGCTATTGAGAACACAGCTACAATAATAATAAGGTTGCTGCTGGGAGTTTCCCGGGTTGTCTCTTTATTTCTTGATTAGTCGCTCTCCCTTGCAACGGCTGCAGAGCCATTTGGGCTGGAAGTCGGCCTGAAGAAAACGGAAGTCCTTTACCAGCCCGCACCACAGGAAGAACAGCACCGTCCCCACATCAGCATAGCCAAGTCTGTGCTTAAGTCCATCCAGCAGTTCACCTACCTACTCTAGTCTAAACTATCTAGTCCATGAGCTGCTTTTTGCTGACGATGCTGCCCTTGTCGCCCATTCAGAAGCAGCCCTGCAGCGCATAACATCCTGCTTTGCAACCGCTGCAGAGCTCATTGGGCTGGAAGTCAGCTTGAAGGAAACGGAAGTCCTCTACCAGCCCGCACCACAGGAAGAACACCATCATCCCCACGTCAGCATAGGCAAATCTGTGCTTAAGTCCGTCCAGCAGTTCACCTCCCTGGGAAGCATCATCTCTTCATATGTATATATATATATATTTATATACGCTATCGTACTGATGGCAGCTTGTTCAACTTAAGCCACCTGGGGGCTCGCACTAAGACTCTAAACCAGGGCTGCCCAGGAAGTCGATCGCGATCGACCAGTCAATCGCGAGACCAAAGGAGGTCGATCTCACACAGATGGGGTACTTCTCAGAGGGGGCGGAGCCAGGCCACACCAAGCCCCGTCCCCCTCCGGCTTTGGCACTCCCAGCAGCTATTCTAGCCTTGAGGAGGGCAAGGCCAAGCCAGCCTTGTGCTAGCTATGCTACCACTCGCTTGGCATTGCCATCCTCAAGGCTGGAACACCTGCTGATAGAGCTGAAGCCAGAGGGGGGCGGAGCCAGGCCGCGCCAAGCCCCGCCCCCTGCTCCACCCTGCTTCTCTCTCGTCCGGAAGCAAACGTGGACGGTGCGCAGCGCAGGAGGCGCGCAGAAGGTAGATCTTTCTGACTTGGTTTTATAAGTAACTCGCATGCTGAAAAAGTGTGGGCACCCCTGCTCTAAACTATCTAGTCCGTGAGCTGCTTTTTGCTGACGATGCTGCCCTTGTCGCCCATTCAGAAGCAGCCCTGCAGCGCCTCACATCCTGCTTTGCAACAGGTGCAGAGCTGTTTGGGCTGGAAGTCAGCCTGAATGAAACGGAAGTCCTCTACAAGCCCACACCACAGGAAGAACACCATCATCCCCACATCAGCATAGCCAAGTCTGTGCTTAAGTCCATATATATTACATTGTACTGTAACTTAAGCCGCCTGAGGGCTCGCACTAAGACTCTATACTATCTAGTCCGTGAGCTGCTTTTTGATGACGATGCTGCCCTTGTCGCCCATTCAGAAGCAGCCCTGCAGCGCCTCACATCCTGCTTTGCAACTGCAAAGCTGTTTGGGCTGGAAGTCAGCCTGAAGGAAACAGAAGTCCTCTACCAGCCCGCACCACAGGAAGAAGACCATCATCCCCACGTCAGCATAGGCACTGTGCTTAAGTCCATTCAACAGTTCACCTACCTGGGAAGCATCATCTCTTCATATATATACGCTATCGTACTTATGGCAGCTTGTTCAACTTAAGCCGTCTGAGGGCTCGCACTAAGACTCTAAACTATAGTCTGTGCGCTGCTTTTTGCCGACGATGCTGCCCTTGTCGCCCACTGAGAAGCAGCCCTGCAGCGCCTAACATCCTGCTTTACAACTGCTGGAGAGCCGTTTGGGCTGGAAGTCGGCCTGAAGGAAATGGAAGTCCTCTACCAGCCCGCACCACAGGAAGCACACCATCATCCCCACATCAGCATAGCAAAGTCTGTGCTTAAGTCAGTCCAGCAGTTCACCTACCTGGGAAGCATCGTCTTCTTCAGACGCCAAGATTGACCACGGTAGTCCATGCTCTGGTTACATCCCGAATAGACTACTGCAACGCTCTCTACGTGGGGTTGCCTCTGAAGACTGCTCGGAAACTGCAATTAGTCCAACGCTCAGCAGTCGGGTTACTAACAGGAGCGGGGCACAGGGAGCATACAACTCCCTTGCTGCGCTAGCTCCACTGGCTGCCAATTAACTTCTGAGCACCATTCAAAGTGCTGGTTTTAACCTACAAAACCCAATACGGTTCTGGCCCAGTTTACCTGTCCGAATGGATTCTCCCCTACGAACCATCAAGAACATTAAGATCCTCCGGAGAGGCCCTGCTTTCCATCCCGCCATCTTCGCAAGCGCTTCTGGTGGGGACGAGAGACAGGGCCTTCTCTGTGGTGGCCTCTCTGCTGTGGAACTCCCTACCAAGTGATGCCAGATCTGCCCCCTCTCTGTTGTCCTTCAGGAGGCTGGATGTGGAACCAAGCCTTCCCAAAATAGGCTGAGATGGGCTATTGTCTGAATGAATGACCACGTTTACAGATTGAGTGGAATTGTTTTAGTGGCGATGCGGTTTTATGCTGGGTTTTTATGTATTTTAATATGTTGTTGTCGTTGTTTTTAAATTGTATAGCGTTGAATTTTTGCTGTTATGCCGGTCTGAGTCCCTCGATAGAGGTGAGAAGGCCGGGGCACAAAAGTTGTAAATAAATAAATAAATAATAATAGGTACCGCTCTGGCGGGGAGGTAAAGGCGCTCCATACAGTCATGCTGGCCACATGACCTTGGAGGTGTCTACAGACAACGCCGGCTCTTCGGCTTAGAAATGGAGATGAACAACAAAGTCCCAGAGTCGGACATTAATGACTTAATGTCAGGGGGGAACGTTTACCTAAACCTTATACATACACACAGCACACCTCCCTACGAGCCGACATCACCGCCTGCGCATCTGCTGCCCCAGGTGAACCCAAGGAAGGGGACAAGCGAGCCTCACAGGGTACAGCTTCCACCGGGAGATAGGAAACTCTGACTCTGGGGGTTGGTGCTCATCTCCATTTCTAAGCCGCTCTGTGTGTGTGTGTAGTATTTATTTACGACATTTATATGCCGCCCTTCTCACCCCAAAGGGGACTCAGAGCAGCTTACAAGTAAAATGTAAATACAATATATTATATTGTTGCCATAGCAATATATATATAAATATATATATACAGTATATATGTGTGTGTATGTATATATTGTACTATAACATATATATCTTGTAAGCCGCTCTGAGTCCCCTTCAGGGTGAGAAGGGCAGCATATAAATGTCGTAAATAAATAAATAAGCCGAAGAGCCAGCCTCATCCGTAGACACCTCCGAAGTCATGTGGCCAGCATGACTGCGTGGTGCTCCGTTACCTTCCTGCCGGAGCAGCACGTATTGATCTACTCACATTTGCATGTTTTCAAACTGCTAGCTTGGCAGAAGCTGGGGCTAACGGTGTGAGCTCACCCTGCTCCCTGGATTTGAACCAGTGACCTTTTGGTCAGCAAGTTCAGCAGCTCAGCAGTTTAATCCACTGCGCCACCCGGGGCTGCAATAGTGCTGTAGGCTCAAGTAAATACAGTATATGGCAGTGTAGACTCATGTAATTTCTTGTTACCTGGTGTAAAGTAGAAAATGAGACCGGAACGTTTTATGTTTTCACCCTAGAACATTTCCACCTGCAATCGGAAAGCTTCGTTGGCCCTTTGATGCAAGCCATTTCCCACCAGCATTATCGGGTCCGTGTTGCCGTCATTCAGGCCACCGGAGCCGTGATTCAGTTTGGCAATGTAAAGTCTCTGGACGATGTGCTTTCCCACCTGGCCCAACGGTGTTTCGACGACATCCCACAGGTACAGCTTTGAATTTAGTCAGGTCTTGCTATACAACAGGAGCGGGGAGCGTTCGACCCACCAGATCAGAGCTTTCCGAGCTGCGTGTCACGTGTAGACCCTAGACATGTCACCTGAAACATGCTTTCCTACCCACATACACACCTGCTTCCCCTACAAACAAATCAGAGCCAGGGAGAGCGAGGAGGAGGAAGGGACCCCCAAAGGGCATCTAGTTCAACCCCTTTCAGACACAACCTACCTCTAAAGAGCCTTAATTGCTACCAAAGTTGAGTGCTGCTGATGCTGTTTGATTGACTTTTGCAGTCATTACCGCTAAAATTGATAAATTTCTAATTAAGAAAAGATAATCTGTTGACAACGATGTTTGTAATGAACCACATGGAGCAACTATAGAGGGTCCATGCTCTGGTTACATCCCGTATAGACTACTGCAATGCTCTCTACGTGGGGTTGCCTTTGAAGACTGTTCGGAAGCTGCAAGTAGTCCAACGGACAGCAGCCAGGTTGATAACAGGAGCGCCATTCAGAGAGCGCACAACTCCCCTGTTGTGCCAGCTCCACCGGCTGCCAGTTTGCTACCGGGCACAATACAAAGTGCTGGCTTTAGCCTTTAAAGCCCTAAACGGTTCGGGTCCAACTTACCTGTCCGAACGCATCTCTCCCTATGAACCATCAAGATGTTTAAGATCATCTGGAGAGGCCCTGCTCTCGGTCCCGCGTTCTTCGCAGGCGCGACTGGTGGGGACGAGAGACAGGGCCTTTTCAGTGGTGGCTCCTCGGCTTTGGAACGCCCTCCCTAGAGACATCGGATCGGCCCCCTCCCTCCTGACATTTCGCAGGAAAGTCAAGACCTGGTTATTTGAGCAGGCATTTGTTGATGAAATATAAGGCTTAATTGGATATAAGGAATGACGACGACGTGATGGAAACAGATTTCAACGTGACGCTGAGGCTGCAATTGTATGTTTTTAATTGTTAAATTGTTATTATATGTTTTTTTTCTGGGGGGGGTTGCCTTGTTGCTTGTGTTGTATTGAGGGCAGAGACTGCCTGTGTAAACCGTCCCGAGTCGCCTTCGGGCTGAGAGGGGCGGTCTAGAAACGTGACAAATAAATAAATAAATAAACTATGCAAGAATCAGCATAAGGTGTGTGAAGGAAACATTTCCAAACCTTGTTTAAACAGTAAACATTATATGAAACACGCACACATTTATTTATTTATTTTATTAGATTTATTGGCCGCCACTCCCAGCTCGGGGCAGCTCACATCGAACACACAATAAAATAACAGTCTGCAATAGGATTAAAAACACAGAATAAAAACGATTCCTAAAAGAAAACACAGTCTTAGAAGATAGCATATCACAGCTCAAAGGCCTGCCGGAATAGGGCCAACTTGCAGGCCTTCCGAAAAGCCAACAGATTGCACAAGGCCCGAACCTCCGGAGGTAATGCGTTCCAGAGGACTGGAACGACGATGGAGAACGCCCTTCTCCGTGTTGAAGTCAGGTGGTATTGTTTGACATTGGGCACGGCTAGAAGATTCCACTCTTCGGATCTAAGTGTTCTCATGGGACAGTATGGGGTGAGGCGGTCTCTCGGGTACACTGGCCCCAGACCATACAAGGCCTTGAAAGTCAGGAGTAGCACTTTGAAGGGGATCCGGTACTCAATGGGGAGCCAGTGCAGTTCCCGCAGAATTGGTGTCATGTGGCAGCTCGCAGGAGCTCCTGCGAGCAACCGAGCTGCAGCGTTCTGCACCAGCTTGAGTTTCCGGGTCACCGACAGAGGCAGGCCAATGTAGAGAGCGTTACAGTAGTCTAACCTTGAGGTGACCGTGGCTTGGATCACTGTGGCCAAGCTGTGCCGAGACAAGTAAGGGGCCGGCGAAGATGGAAAAACGCCACTCTGCTGACAGCGGAGATTTGGGCCTCCATTGACAGCAGAGGGTCCAAGAGAACTCCAAGGCTCTGTACTGAAGACGACGGGCATAGCGCCACGCCGTCCAGGGTTGGAAGCTGGACATCCCTACCGCCCGGACGGCCCAGCCAGAGGATCTCCGTCTTCGCTGGATTCACCTTCAACCTACTGGCTCGCAGCCATCCAGTAACGGCTTCAAGGCAGAGATGGAAATTATCGGGTACGGTTTCGGACCTGCCCCCCCATCCTCAGCATGAGCTGGGTGTCATCAGCGTACTGGTGACATTCCCGCCCAAAGCTGCGCACCAGCTGAGCAAGTGGTCGCATATAGATGTTAAATAATAGAGGGGAGAGTATGGCCCCCTGAGGAACCCCACAATTTAAGGGGAAGCCCCCGGAGACCACCTCGCCCCTCCTCACTCGCTGGGACCGGTTCCGGATGAAGGAGGACAGCCAGTTCAAGCCATACACATATTGTATGAAAATCATATGAGGGGTTGGTTTACACCAGTGGTTCCCAAACTTTTTTGGCCTACCGCCCCCTTTACAGAAAAAAAATTACTCACCGCCCCCCTAGAAATTATTATTATTTTATTATTATTATTATTTACTCGGCCTTTATGCCGCCACTCCCAAATAGGCTCGGGGCGGCTTACAGCCAGAAAGCAAAACAATATACAATAAACATATACACTCTAAAATGCAGTATAAAATACAAGATAAAAATACACAATAAAACAGCATTAAAAACACAGTTAGAATAGTTAGGACGGTCTGGCAGCATTGGCATGGCTTGGGGGTTCCGCAGGGCCTATACCTGGAAGGCCAGCCGGAAAAGGTGAGTCTTACATGCCCACCTAAACGGGAGTAAGTCATGGATAGCCCGTGTGGCTGGCGGAAGGGCATTCCACAATGTCGGCGCTATGACCGAGAAGGCCCTTCGTCGAGTGGCAGTTCTTTTGGCCACTTTAGCAGAGGGGACAGCCAGAAGATTAGAATCCTCCGAACGAAGTGATCTAGAAGGGTAGTATGGGGTGAGACGGTCCCTCAGATACGCTGGCCCCAGGCCGTGTAAGGCCTTAAAGGTAAGAACCAACACTTTGAAGGTAATCCGGTGCTCAATAGGCAGCCAGTGCAGATCCTGCAAAATGAGTGTTATATGGCATCCTGCTGGGGAGCCAGACAGGAGCCGGGCGGCAGTGTTCTGCACCAGCCTGAGCTTCCGGGTTACCGACATAGGAAGGCCAACGTAAAGAGCGTTACAGTAATCCAGCCTCGAGATGACCGTGGCTTGGATCACCCTGGCCAGGTCGGATCGGGACAGGTAGGGGCCAGCCTCCTTCCCTGTCGGAGATGAAAGAAGGCGATCTTGCTGACCACAGAGACCTGGGTCTCCATGGTCAGCTGGGAGTCCAAATGGACCCCCAGGCTCTTCACGGAAGACGATGGGCATAACGCCGCACCGTCCAGGGTCGGAAGCTGGACACCCCCACCGCCCGGACGACCCGGCCACAAGATCTCCGTCTTCGCCGGATTCACCCTCAACCTACTGGCTTGCAGCCATCCAGAAACGGCTTCAAGGCAGCGCTGGAAATTATCGGGCGGGGCCAGACCTGTCCTCCACCCTCAGAATGAGCTGAGTGTCGTCAGCGTACTGGTGCACTCCAGCCCATAACTCCGCACCAGCTGTGCAAGCGGCTGCATGTAGATGTTGAATAACAGAGGGGAGAGGATGGCCCCCTGGGGGACCCCACAAATTAATGAGGAGCCCTCGGAGACCACCCCGCCCCTCCTCACACGCTGAGACCGCTGGCGGAGGAAGGAGGTCAGCCATTTCAGGGCTGTCCCCCTCACTCCAGCCATGGCCAGGCGGTGGATCAAGAGATTGTGGTCGACCGTGTCAAACGCTGCCGTGAGATCCAATAACACGAGCAGCGCAGACCCGCCTTGGTCAAGCTGGCAGCGGAGTTGGTCTGTGATGGAGACCAGAACCGTCTCCGTCCCGTGCCCCAAGCGGAAGCCGGACTGGAAGGGGTCTAGCCATGTTGCATCATCTAAGAAGGATTGTAACTGCTCCATTACTGCCCTCTCAACCACCTTCCCCAGGTACGAAAGGTATTTAAATGTAAGAGCAATTAAACAGAAAGATATATGTATTAAGTCGGTGGTTCTCAACCGTTCTAAGGCCGTGACCCCTAAATAAGGTTCCTCGTGTTGTGGTGACCCCCAACCGTATTTTCGTTGCTATTTCATAAATAATTTTGCTACTCTTACGAATTCTAATGCAAATATCGAATATGCGGGATGTATTTTCATTGTTGCAAATTGAACATAATTAAAGCATAGTGATGAATCACAAAAACAATATGTTTGGGGGAGTATGGACAACGGATGGTGGGATTTGCAGCACCTTCGACCAATTCAGCTCGGACTTCCACAGACGAGACCCCATGAATGACAGACCTGAACCAAATTTGGCACAAATACTCAATATGCTGAAAGTTGAACACTGGTGGAGTTGTGGGGTATTGATTTTGTCATTTGGGAGTTGCAGCTGCTGGGATTTATAGTTCACCTACAATCAAAGAGCACTTTGAACTCCCAACAGCAATGGCATTGAACTAAACTTGAGCAATAGAGAATACTGGACCTTGGAAATTGGGAGCTGCTTGCATTTTCCTTCGTGCCACGGACATCTCCCAGGAGGCGCCTGCAACTGGCTTTCCTTCTCCACTGGACCAACTGGCAGGCACACACTCGCAGCCTGCCAGCGCGAACCCCTGTCTCAGCCTGCCAGTTGGCGATACAGGACTGCGCCAAGGGACCCATTGAGTAGAGTTGAGGAGAGGAAGGGGGAGCGCACTACGGTTTCCAGGCAGTGCCTGCACGGGGTTTCTAACTGGTAGATGCACACTCTCGCGCTTGCAAGTTGGAACCTCGCCACCACCCCCTTACGGGGCTTCAGTGCCCCGCAAATTCTCCTGAGCCTGCCAGCACCCCCTTGGATCATCTCACCGCTTACTAGGGGGCGGTATCACCCACTTTGGGAACCACTGGTTTACACTCTTGCTTGCTAGTAGAACTGAATCACGGTGTCGCCAAATGATGCGTGTCTAACAAGCGTGTCATCAACACACCAAGTTTAGAAAACTCTTCTCCAGGGGTTACTAGACTGTCACTCACATCAGTGTTTCCCAACCTTTTTTGAGCCGCGGCACACTTTTTACATTTGCAAAATCCTGGGGAACACCACCAACCAAAATGACACAAAATGACACTCTAACACAGTCATACATAGAGTTAATGTTTTCAAAATGTGTTTATACACTCAGTGTGAAACCTGGGCCTGTTTCGATGAACACAACATAGATATCCTGGCAGGAATGGCCGAAAGACACACACTTCCCACACAGAACTCCCATAACCAAGAGAAAATACTATAAGAGTTTGGTGGGCATTGACCTTGGGTTTTGGAGTTGTAGTTCACCTATATCCAGAGAGCACTGTGGGCTCAAACAATGTTGGATCAGGGCCAAATTTGGCATGAATACTCAATATGCCCAAATATGAACGCAGATTGAGTTCAGGAGAAATAGACCTTGACATTTGGGGGTTGTAGTTGCTGGGATTTATAGTTCCCCTACAATTAAAGAGCATTCTGAACCCCAGCAATGATAGAACTGGGCCAAACTTCCCACACAGAAGCCCCAGGAGGCAAGAGGAGGCCTCTACTTGGGGAAAGGGAGGCGGGCCTTCCCAATGCACGGAGAGGGAGAGACCAAGTAGACAACGGGTGGGGGGGTGGTTGTAATGTTGTGCCTTTATCGAGGTAGGTTTCATAGGGTTTTTATGCTTCAACACACTAGACTCTCCCCATTCCCTCCTGGAGGTTCCAATTTCCCACGGCACACCTGATGATCGCTCACGGCACACTAGTGTGCCCCGGCACACTGGTTGAGAAAGACTGACTCACATCATCTTTCTCCATTGTTTGTGATGGTTTACCCTCGTTGTTGCCACCTGTCCCGTATTGTAGGGGACTTCCCGTATTTTTGCTCCGAATTCCATGTCCCTTATTTTGAGCTCCTGTCCCGTATTGACAGGACAGGGCTGTGTGGAAGGCCCCTCGGTTATATGGTAATGCCCCTTATTTTTAGGAAGTGTCCCTTATTTTTGCGATAAATCCCGTATTTTTAGGTAAATGCCCCTTATTTCTTATATCAAAAAGTGGCAACCCTATGTACCCTCTTGCTCGCTAGTAAAATTGAATTGCAGTGTCCTATTTAATAACCTTTTATTATTATTATTATTATTTACAGTGAAACCTAGCAGGATGATTTTGTTGCCCAGCAACCTGACTTAATACTGGGTGGAAATGGAATAGACGACTTTTCTTTCCTTTCTCGCTCTTTTTCTAGGTGAGGGAGGCTGGGATCAGTGTCATTGGAGAGTGGCTGCTACACCTTCGGGATAGATATTCTTATTTTCACAAGTTAATTCCCCTGCTGCTCACTGGCCTGACTGACGAAATGCACGAGAACAAGTAAGCAGACCCAAGAGTACACCCATTCTGTCCTGCATGTGAGAATGCCACGGTTGGGAAGAGACCGGCCCCTTCCACACAGCTGCAAACTAATCATCATCACCATTATTTATTAACAGGGCCCAACTATATTATTATTGTATTATTTATTATTATTTATTTATAGGGCCCAACTATATTATTATTATTGTATAAATTATTATTTATTAATAGGGCCCAACTATATTATTATTATTGTATAAATTATTATTTATTAATAGGGCCCAACTATATTATTATTATTGTATAAATTATTATTATTTATTTATAGGGCCCAACTATATTATTATTGTATAAATTATTATTTATTAACAGGGCCCAACTATATTATTATTGTATAAATTATTATTATGAATAAATAAGGATCAACTATATTATTATTGTATAAATTATTATTTATTAATAGGGATCAACTATATTATTATTATATAAATTATTATTTATTAACAGGGCCCAACTATATTATTATTGTATAAATTATTATTATGAATAAATAAGGATAAACTATATTATTATTGTATAAATTATTATTATTTATTAATAGGGATCAACTATATTATTATTATATAAATTATTATTTATTTATAGGGCCCAACTATATTATTATCATTCTATTGTATAAATTATTATTTATTAACAGGGCCCAACTATATTATTGCGTAAATTATTATTATTTATTAACAGGGCCCAACTATATTATTATTGTATAAATTATTATTATTTATTAATAGGTATCAACTATATTATTATCATTGTATAAATTATTATTATTATTTATTTATTGGGCCCAACTATATTATTATTATTGTATACATTATTATTATTTATTAATAGGGCCCAACTATATCATTATTATTGTATACATTATTATTTATTTATAGGGCCCAACTATATTATTATTGTATAAATTATTATTATTATTATTTATTAATAGGGCCCAACTATATTATTATTATTGGATAAATTATTATTTATTAACAGGGTCCAACTATATTATTATTATTGTATAACTTATTATTATTTATTAATAGGGTCCAACTTTATTATTATTGTATAAATTATTATTTATTAACAGGGTCCAACTATATTATTATTATTGTATAAATTATTATTTATTAATAGGGCCCAACTATATTATTATGATTGTATAAATTATTATTATTTATTAACACGGCCCAACTATATTATTATTGTATAAATTATTATTATTATTTATTAATAGGGCCCAACTATATTATTATTATTGGATAAATTATTATTTATTAACAGGGTCCAACTATATTATTATTATTGTATAACTTATTATTATTTATTAATAGGGTCCAACTATATTATTATTGTATAAATTATTATTTATTAACAGGGTCCAACTATATTATTATTATTGTATAAATTATTATTTATTAATAGGGCCCAACTATATTATTATGATTGTATAAATTATTATTATTTATTAACACGGCCCAACTATATTATTATTGTATAAATTATTATTATTTATTAATAGGGCCCAACTATATTATTATTGTATAAATTATTATTTATTAACAGGGCACAACTATATTGTTATTGTATAAATTATAATTATTAATAATAGGGCCCAACTATAATTATTATTGTTATTATTTTACACCTAGGGAGCTGGCCCTCACTTACTGGAAGAGAATAGGTTTGCAGTGGGAAAAAGAAAACGAAGAGGATATTAAGGATAAGCTTGACTTTTATTCCGCACCAACTTATTATCCTCAAGGACGTGAGTATACTTGGGACGGCCCGAGATTGGGCAAGTCGACTTTTCCCATGTCGTGTTGACCTTGCTGGAAAGCAGGTCAAGTGAAGCTCTGAATCTTAACTGCAAACAGACACATTTTTTACATTGACAAAATCCTGGGGCACACCACCAACCAAAATGACACCAAATGACACTCTAACACAGTAATACATATAGTTAATATGTTTTAAATGTATTTATACACTCAGTGTGAAACCTGGGCCTGTTTCAATGGACTCAACAAAGATATCCTGGCAGGAATGGCAGAAAGACGCAAACTTCCCACATAGAACTCCCAAGAGAAAATACTATAAGAGTTTGGTGGGCATTGACCTTGAGTTTTGGAGTTGTAGTTCACCTACATCCAGAGAGCACTGTGGACTGAAACAATGTTGGATCAGGACCAAACTTGGCATGAATACTCAATATGCCCAAATGTGAACACAGGTGGAGTTTGGGGAAAATAGACTTTGACATTTGGGAGTTACAGTTTCTGGGATTTATAGTTAACACACAAACGAAGAGCATCCTGAACTCTTGCAACAATGGAATTGAACCAAACCTGCCATATTGAACTCTCATTACCAACAGAAAGTACTGAAAGGGTTTGCTTAGGAATTGACCTTGAGTTTGGAAGTTGTAGTTCACCTACACCCAGAGAGCACTGTGGACTCAAACAATGTCATGTTATGTTGTTGTTTGTTTTCTATCCAGAATCACAATGTTGGAAGGAGGCTCACCACTTGAAGGTCCCTAAAACAGGCATGGGAAAACTTCGGTCCTCTGGGCGCTTTGGACTCCAACTCCCACCATTCCTAACAGCCTGAGACCCTTTCCTGCTTAAGTGGCTGAGGGGGGAAAGGAAAAGGGCCTGAGGCTGCCAGGAATGGTGGGAGTTGGAGTCCAAAACACCTGGGAGGTCCAAGTGTGCCCATGCCAGCTTTCGGCAGAGACCTCTTCCTCCCCCTCCCCCTTCGCGCGCTTTCTTCCCCCTCCGGCCGAACACTTACTTTTTCTTCTATGCTGCCGCTTCTGCCGCCATTTTGATCCGAGGGGGCAGCGTGAGCGTGTTCAGGAGGGGAGGGGGGAGGGAGGAAGACGTGACCCGTGCGGGCGCTACTGTGCAGACTCGCCCCAGAACAAAGCGAGGCAAAGCGAGCCAAGCGAGGCTGGGAAGAAGGGAGCCCGAGTGGAGAAGGAAAAGTGTTCGGCAGGAGGGGAAGAAAGGGGATTGGAGGTCCCAATTTCCAACGGCACACCTCATGATCGCTTACGGCACACTAGTGTGCCACAGCACACTGGTTGGGAAACACTGGGTTAGACTAATAATTTGAGGCTTAATACCCAGGTGGACGGCGGAGGGTCAAGAGAAGGCGGTGGTCATGCCAAGCATTCTGGGAGCTGCGTGAGAGCCCGTTCTTTTGCAAAACAAGGGTCGATCACAAGGCTGGGCAGGATCCCAACTGCCTGGTCAAACCATCTCTTCAGGCCTCATTCCTTCTCATAATAGCATCTCCTCCAAAAAAAAAAGATTAAATACCAAAATTATAGAACTTTTTAGACACTTGACCCACTTAATTCAAAGTCTTGTCTCTTAAGAAGGTTGTTTGTGGTAAGGTGTTCTCTATGGTAACTTGAAAATGATGTCAAGTCCACTCAGGCCTGGGCAAACTTTGGCCCTCCCTCTGGGTGCCTTGGACTCCAACTCCCAGCATTCCTAACAGCCTCAGGCCCTTTCCTAAGCGGCTGAGGGGGGAATGGAAGAGGCCTGAGGCCGTTAGGAATGGTGGGAGTCGGACTCCAAAACACCTGGAGGGAGGGCCAAAGTTTGCCCAGGGCAGCATTATATACTTTATTTAACCCACTGGTAACCTTGCCTTTTTTTTTGGCAAATGCTCCACACATCGAGGGCATTGTAGGAAACCACAATCCTGCCATACACACTGCCACAGCATGTATTGCATGCTCCGGTGTGATTATACTCTGGTTTATGAGTTGGGGGGGGGGGCAGTACCGTATTTTCCGGTACTGGGCGTATGAGACAACCCCCAACAGCCACGGTGGTCCATGCCTTAGTCACCTCCAGATTGGATTACTGTAATGCACTCTACGTGGGGCTGCCCTTGAAGATGGTCCAGAAATTTCAATTAGTTCAACGGGCGGCAGCTGGGTTGCTAACTGGAGCATCTTACAAGGAGTGGTTAACCCCCCTATTTAATTTATTTATTATTTATTTAAAAATTTTGTACCCCGACCTTCTCACCTCCATGGAGGGACCGCATTTCTGTCTACGAACCCACGCGATCTCTTCGATCATCTGGAGAGGCCCTGCTCTCGCTCATGACCCCTTTGCAGGCGTGATTGGTGGGGACGAAGAAGAGGGCCTTCTGTGTGGTGCCCCCCCCCGACTCTGGAACTCGCTCCCCAAGGATATCAGACAAGCCCCCACATGGGCAGTCTTTAGGAAGAGCCTGAAAGCGTGACTGTTCCAGTGTGTTTTCCCTGAATAAAGGAAACAATGCCCTGCTCTGCGCAATTCCCCGCAAAATGTCCTCAGAAACACTTTAACTACCCGTTGGGTTGATCTCCCTACACTATCCTTCAAAACCCTCCTGATTAGATACATCCAACCTCTTTTCTCACCCAGTGTTTATTATTTTTTTAAAAAAAATATTATATCTGGTCCGGCCATAAGGTTTTAAATTTTTGTGTGCTATCTATATATATAAAGGAAGACCCGTCATCGAACGACCGTCCTAGGCAGAGAAACCTTCCAAGGCAGAGACACCAAACTTGCAAACAAAAATAGGCCTCAGGCAAGGAAGGTTTTTAGCAAAGAAACTTTCCCCAAAAACCTAAAAGGCCCCCAAAACAACAATTAAAAACTACATTTCCCAGCATCCTCTGCGGCTGCCAGCGAATCCCATTGGCCAACATCGGCCCACACAAAATGCAGGGAGGCTGAGTTCCCATAGTAACGGTGGGCGGAGACAGCCAAGGCTAGATTAGAATGCTGAGTGATTTGAGGTCAGTTGGTGTTTGTGGGTTAAACTGCCAAGGCCAAGCTCTAAAAGGGAGCAGGTTCCCACACTCGAGAAACACAATCCAAAAGACCAAGCCAGCAAAAAATACCACACAACGCCAATATGCAGAAGATACACAACTATGTGCACAGAGCACATACATACCACTCACAGGACAAAAGACACCCACAACAAAAGACACCCACTTTACAAACACCACACCCACAACATGACAGCCACACAACTCGCAATGCCTACCTCTACAGACACACAACACACACAACGCATACATACTGTACCACTGCTACACAGAAACCTACACCGTACAACCAACTAACACAGGAGGACATAACAACTACCAGGAGGACATAACACTAACACAAATAGGGCACCAGGGACACAGGCACCACTGACAAACACATAATGCCCGAATAACACAAACTTGCAAAACCCACCAAAAAAACCCCAATCCTGCAACACAAAAACCCACCCCAACCAAAATTCACAACCATCACCACTGGCAAAAGCAACACCCCCTCCACATCATAACCAGCACACAGCCAGACTGAGACAACTATGTCACCACAACACACACAAAATACACCCCACAAATACCTGACAAGTTCCCCAACACAAAACCCAGGACTGCACTCACTACTCACCACCACACACACCTCCAAATACACACACGCCCCAGGCACAATACTCCAGCAATTCCTACCCACACAACACAACACAACTTCCTATCACAACCCATCCCCCCAACCTTACGGGACCCTGCACACATACCTACCACCACCACAAACAAAAACCAACTCCACCTATACTCCAACCACAACACAACATTGTACTGATACTCTACAAACACACACAAACACCCAAAATACCCCACCCACACAAGCATCAACCTCTACATCAACATAGCAGGCGGAAAGACAAAAAACATTGTATATCCACAAGCTCTGCAGAATGCCAGCAACACCACACACCGACAACTCCCCAGGACTTCAACATCCCACCCACCAGAACAACCCACAATGACACAGCCATGACCCCACCAAGACCATAACTAACATCAATTCCAACCCTTACATACTCAGACTATCTCGCATCTCCTAAATAGGGCACAGCAACACCTGCCAGGTACAGCTAGTGGTTTATATGTGAGTTATATTAACTGTGTTGCTTTGTTGTTTTATTGATGTGTTGTTGGGCTTGGCCTCATGTAAGCCGCCCCGAGTCCCCTTGGGGAGATGGTGACGGGGTATAAATAAATTATTATTACTATTATTATTATAGAATTCTTCTAGGATATGGCCAGACAACCCAGAAAACTCATAGCAACCCAATTAGAAAGCTCTTGTGCCTGACAAAAAAGAGAAACCCCAGTCCAAGCACCTTAAGACAGTGTTTCCCAACCGCTGTTCTGCGGCACACTAGTGTGCCGTGAACGATCAGCAGGTGTGCCCTGGGAAATAGGAGGGAGCTCGGCCTTGGAGGTGGCCCGCCGTATCGGTGGTGGCGAGGGGTGGAGGGGAGCGAGTCCCTCTCCCCCGGCTGCAAACCACGTGGCTGGCCCTGGTGAGCCCAAAGGATGCGGCAGCAAGGAGAGGGCGCCTGCGACGAGCTTGGGGGACGCCCAGAGTTCCCCCGCCCCTCCCGGTGCAGGAGGCACCGAGCAAGGCACCAGGAGCAGTCCACCGAACGGAGGCAGGCCCTGCCGGGCCCGAGGCAAGCAGCGGGGGGGGGGGGGTTAGGACGAGTCCCTCGCCCGCCACCAGCCGGAACAAACACGTCGTGGGCTCTGGCGGGCCCACGGAGGCGTCTCCGGCAAACCAAGGGCAGCCGAGCAAGAATGGGCCCCAGGGGAAGCTTGGGAGAGCCGCAAGGGGGTGGGCGCGGAAGGGTCCCTTTGCGGAGCGGCCCACAAAGAGGAGGTGTGTTCGCGCCACGATCCGGAGGCCTATGCATGGCTGGGGGCATGAGGGAGGCCTGAGCATGCGGAGGGCAGGATGGAGACCCCCTGGGGCAGGGAGGTCGCGGCGGCTTGTGCCAAGGCCCCCGAACGGCCGGTAAGGATCTCGGGGAAACCCCTCCCGGCAAGGAATGGGCCGAGCCCCGGGGAGGGCCTGCTCCGCTGCAGGCCCAGCTGGGCCTGAGCCTGGAGGGAGGTAGCCGGAGGCCCCCGCGGGGGAAGCCAGGAGTCCCCGTGGGGGATACCAGGTGGCGCGGGGGCAAGGCCTCGGGAGGAGGAGGCAGAGAGAAAGGGGGGCAGCGCCGGGAGCCCAAAATGACCTGGTGTCCGGCAGGCCAGGGAAAAAGAGAAGAATGGGCTCCAGGCTCTGTGTAGCCAACCGTGTGTCGCCGCCTCCTCGAAGCCGGAGATAGCTGCTGGTACTCGCTGCTGCTGCTCCTCTCGTAATCAGGTGATACATTAAAAACATTAACTACTAGCTGTACCCGGCACACGTTGCTGTGCCCTATTTTGGAGATGCGAGGAAGTCTGAGTATGTAAGGGTTGGAGTTGTTGTTAGTTATGGTCTTGGGGCCATGGGGGTCATGGGTTGTCGTGGGTGGGATGTTGAAGTCCTGGGGAGTTGTTGTTGTGTGGGTGGGATGTTGATACAATGTTTTCCTGCTGGGGAGTTGGGTGGGGTACTTTGGAAGTTAGTGGAGGTACTTGAAATCCCATTATCCATGGTGTGTCCTCCTCTGAACTGCAGTCGGATGGAGTGTGGGTCATGGGGGGCATTGTTTGCCAAGTTTGGTCTTTATCGGTCTTGGTTCTGGGACACAGTGGTCTGTGGGGAATGATGGGTTTTGAAGTACTACAAATCCCATTATCCATGGAGGCACTTTAAGTCCCATAACCCATGGTCCACCCTCCTCCAAACTGTAGTAGAATGTAGTGTGGGTCATAGGGGCTCTGTGTGCCAAGGTAGGTTAATGTAAATTCAGGCCATACACAATGTCCCATGAGCTGAGGCCTAGTCAGGAACAGCAGGTTAATGAAGCCTTACTGTCAATTCAGGCCATACACAATGTCCAATGAGCTGAGGGCTAGTCGGGAGAATCAAGTTAATGAAGCCTTACTGTCAATTCAGAGCGTAAACAGCATTCCATTAAGTGAGGCCTAGTCAGGGAAATTAAGTTAATGAAGCCTTACTGTCAATTTTGGGTGTGGTCTGTGATTTGTAGGGGTGTAAATTTTGTGTGGGAAGTGAATTGGGTGTTTGTGTTGGTGCCTCAGCCCTTTGCCTAAAGCCTCCTCTGACAGTTTATTATGGGTCGGAATGTTCATGTTGGCTGGCCAGTACAGGAGTTATGCAAATCCGCCCTTATTGGCAGCCAATCATGTTGTCAGAATGTAGAGGCTGGGAGAGTCGTTGGCAGTCCCGGAGGATGCTGGGAAATGTAGTTTTTTTTACTTGTTGTTTTGGGGGCCTTTTAGGTTTTGAGTGGGAAAGTTTCTTTGCTACAAACGTACCTTGTCTGAGGCCTATTTCTGTTGGCAAGTTTGGTGTCTCTGCGTTGTAAGGTTTCTCTGTTTGGGACAGTCGTTCCATGACGACTCTTCCTTTACATATATAGATATGTATTACTGTCTTAGAGTGTCATTTTTTGTCATTTTGGTTGATGGTCTGCCCCAGGATTTTGTAAATGTAAAAAATGTGCCGGTGCTCAACAAAGGTTGACAAGCACTGCCTTAAGAGATTCTCTTCTCTTATAAGTAAGCGCTTCACAAACCCTTCTGCGTTCTGTTTACTCTTTAGCTTAGGCTTTCTTTCCTTTGAGCGGATAGGTGCACAATCCAAGGGCTCGCAGACAGCGAGGGAAAAGCTTCCGGGCTTGCTTTTGTATACAAATAAACTTGTTGAATTGAGTGCCTCGGTGTCAATTGAAAGATTAAAGTTTGGGCATCATTGTAGTAACCTGAGAACTTATAAATAAGACTTTTCTTCTTTTCTTCTCCCTTAATTCTGCCTCTGCCTCCCCTTTCCCATTTTTAGTGACCCGTCCGGAACTGGGATGCCGAGAGCTTGTGATCAGGAACTTGTTCAAAATCCTCCCAGGTCTCTGTCATGACATGACCGATTGGGTGGAAGGCACCAGAATAAAGTCCTCTCAGCTTCTGGTTATACTACTGCAGCATGTGGAGGACCACATTACGCAACACATGGAACCTCTGCTCAGGACGTTGTACCGGGCGTGCTCGGAAGACAATAGCAGTGTGGTCAGGAATGTGAGTATGGCCATTTCAGTATCTCTAGTCCTTCCTTGAGGGTCGTTCTCAGAAGGTGTTGCTGGGGAACACCTGTTCATCCTCACAACCTTTGACTAGTGGGGTCCCACAGGTTTCCATACTGTCCCCCATGTTGTTTAACATCTACATGAAGACGCTGGGAGAGATCATCTGCTGTCAGAGGCGTTCCCGATCGGCTGATCGCCCTGCCATGGAGTGCCTGCCATCCCGGGAGGCGATCTGGGCCTGCAGCAGGAGCAGTCGGCGACCTGCGGCGGTTGATCGCCCTAGCGACCCGGAAGACAATTAAGTCTTCCGGGTCACCAGGGCGATCAGCCGTCGCAGGTTGCCAACTGCTCCCGCTGCAGGCCTGGATCGCCTCCCGGGATGGCAGGCACTCCATAGCCGCCGCTCCTCCGATCATTCTCTGGAGCGGCAGGCTATCTGCCGACGCAGGCCCCACAGCCCGTGATGGGATGGCGGCAGCGGCAGCCCTTCCTCTTGCAGAAATGGCCCCGCCCTGCAACGACCTTCTCCCCGGGCCGGTCAGAATCAGCCAGCGGGCCGCATCCAGCCTGCAGGCCATAAAATGTCCAGGTCTGCTCTTGGACATAAATAATAATAACTAGCTGTACCCGGCACACGTTGCTGTGCCCTATTTAGGAGATGCGAGAAAGTCTGAGTATGTCCCATGAGCTGAGGGCTAGTCGGGAGAATCAAGTTAATGAAGCCTTACTGTCAATTCAGAGCGTAAACAGCATTCCATTAAGTGAGGCCTAGTCAGGGAAATTAAGTTAATGAAGCCTTACTGTCAATTCAGAACGTAAACAGCATTCCATTAAGTGAGGCCTAGTCAGGGAAATTAAGTTAATGAAGCCTTACTGTCAATTTTGGGCGTGGTCTGTGATTTGTAGGGGTGTAAATTTTCTGTGGGAAGTGAATTGGGTGTTTGTGTTTGTGCCTCAGCCCTTTGCCTTATCCTCCTCTGACAGTTTATTATGGGTCGGAATGTTCATGTTGGCTGGCCAGTACAGGAGTTATGCAAATCCGCCCTTATTGGCAGCCAATCATGTTGTCAGAATGTAGAGGCTGGGAGAGTCGTTGGCAGCCCCGGAGGATGCTGGGAAATGTAGTTAATTTTTCTTGTTGTTTTGGGGGCCTTTTAGGTTTGGGGGGGGGGTTTCTTTGCTACAAACATACCTTGCTTGAGGCCTATTTCTGTTGGCAAGTTTGGTGTTTCTGCATTGTAAGGTTTCTCTGTTTGGGACGGTCTTTCCATGACGACTCTTCCTTTATATATATAGATAATACACTTTATTTATATTCCGCTCTTCTCACTCCGAAGGGGACTCAGAGCGGATTACAGGTAGACATACTTGGCAGACAATCCCTGCCGTTTCCACATACACACATATAGACAAGTACCCACCTCGACCCGGGCAGGCCTCGAACTCATGACCTACTGGTCAGAGAGATCTTATGCAGCTGACACTTAGAGAGTGCAGAAGAGAAGCAGAAGGGGGGAGTGGGTGATTTGGTTGCGTGCGCCGGGAGTGACGGACTGGAAGAGGCGGGCCTTCCTGGGAGGAAGGTAGGGCAGAAGGAGCGGGGCAGCAGAAGGTGCTCGTGGAGAGAGGGAGCCAGAGTGACGTTCGCGCACACGGCCGCTTGCGTCTCGGGACTGCTGGGGATTCTGGGACAAACGTACCTTGCTTGAGGCCTATTTCTGTTGGCAAGTTTGGTGTCTCTGCGTTGTAAGGTTTCTCTGTTTGGAACGGTCGTTCTATGACGACTCTTTCTTTATACTGTATATATAGATAAATAAAATATGTAAGAACAGAGCCAGGATGGTAATCCACTTGGGGATCATCCCCGTTGTTTGATTCTTATCCATCAGTGATGAGACGGTTTGGATCTGAGTTCACCCGCAGTGTCGGCCAAGTCGAGCATTAGCAGCCTCTTAAAAATCATAAGCAGGAGATTAAAGTATAACATGCCTTTAGGGAGCGAAATTCCATTTTCAGACGGCGCAGTTCATGCCGTTTCGGGTTAATTTTGCATGTTATCTGTTTTGCGCTCTCTGCTGTGTAATCCTCCCACAATATTGAAGTCTGCCTATTCTGTGAGATGGAGCGCCTTAATTAGTCTGCAGACACAGCAAGTTTCTGTTCTTCCTCCTGTTTTCTACTTCGAAAATTCTTACTATAGGCCACAGCAACGCGTGGCAGGGCACAACTACTCTGGATTATATGGCAGTAGAGAAGGGACCTGAGTGAGTAAGCTCTGTGGAGAGGCCTGTTGTTTGTATATAGCAGGGCTGCTCAGGAAGTCGATCGCGATCAACGACTCGATCCCGGGACCATTTGAGGTCGAGCTTCTGCTCCCGCCACCGTGCACGCACTCTCGCCGCCGTGCACACGCCGCGCTCTCCCGGCGTCGCCTTCCTCCACCCACGCAGCTTTGGAGAGCGCTTCGAGCGTTGGCGCATGTTCGCTGGGCGGAAACGGAGGCGAGAGACCTTTGGCTTGGCCAAGGGGGAGAGGCGGACGGAGGCAGCGCGCGGAGCCCTTGAGGGGCGGGCTGGGAAGGGAAGGGCAGGGCGGCGACGGAGGAGGAGGCCGAAGCGGCCCGAGGGGGAAGAAGCAGGAGCTTGGGAGTCAGCCTCGACGGGGGGAAAAAGCCCGGCCCGGCCTCTGAGGGCTCAGCCTCCTGAAGGGTGTCGTGATTGACAGCTGGCCAAGAAGGAAGAAGCCACGTGGGTGGAGGAAGGCTGCGGTGAGAGAGGCAAGGCCTCCGGAAGGCCCGTGCGCTCTCCCGCCACCGCCTTCCTCCGCCCGCGCGGCTTCTTCCTTGGCCGGCTGTCAATCACGACAGCCCTCAGGAGGCCGAGCCCTTAGAGGCCGGGCCGGGCCTGGCTCTTTCCTCCCGTCGAGGCTCCTGAAGGGTGTTGTGATTGACAGCCGGCCAAGATGGAAGAAGCCGCGCGGGCGGAGGAAGGCTGTGGTGAGAGAGGCAAGGCCTCCCAAAGGCCCGCGCGCTCTCCCGCCGCCTCCTTCCTCTGCCTGCACGGCTTCTTCCTTGGCCGGCTGTCAATCATGACACCCCTCAGGAGGCCGAGCCCTCAGAGGCCAGGCCTGGCTCTTTTCCCCCGTCGAGGCTGACTCCCAAACTCCCGCTTCTTCCCCCTCGAGCTGCTTCGGCCTCTTCCTCCGTCGCCGCCCTGCCCCTCCCAGCCCACACCTCAAGGGCTCCGCGCTCTGCCTCCGTCTACCTCTCTCCCTTGGCCAAGCTGAAGGTCTCTCGCCTCAGTTTCCGCCCAGCGCACATGCGCCAACGCTTGAAGCGCTCTCCAAAGCTGCGCGGGCGGAGGAAGGTGGCGCCGGGAGCATGCGTGCGCGTGCGCGGCGGCACATAAATTGTTGTGACTTGATTTTCTTAAAAGCAGCTCGCAGGCTGAAAAAGTGTGGGCAACCCTGGTAAATAGCAATCCAGGATAAGCTAGGAATCCTAGCTAATTGTTACGCATTCCTTGGGAGCTGACTTGTGTAGTTTCACACCATGGGTTCCGGTTAATGAACAGTGTATAAGACGCACAATGCACCACGGCGTCTTCATTTAGCAGCAAGAATGAGAAAACACAAGCAAATATGAATTCCCTCTAGACATGCTTCATTGCCTTTGACAGAGAAGCGGCTAAGTCTTGTGGGTTTTTTCCCCCCAAGTCACAACGTGAGGCTTTCGAAATCTTGAAAATGGTAGAGTAACTTATTTCTCGCCCCCTTGAATTTAATAGAGGAGGAGGGTCTCAAAAGGGGGAACTTTAAAGACCCCGGACTAATAAACCCAGCGTCGGGGCACGTCCCAGTAGCCGGCGAAAAGATTCTGTTAACGCTGGACGTGGCGTCCTTCGTTCTGTGTCTTCAGCTTTGTTTTTAATTTTCTGTTTGAAAGGCTGGTGATGAGAGAAGGCATGTGAGCGCTCGTTTTGAGCTTTTGCACTACCCGTCAAGAAAACTTTGTCATGCATTTAATCAGGAGTGAGCAAAGGGAGTGGAAAAGGGGCCTCGATGGCCGTTCCTTGAGGCATTGAAACAGGGGCAGCCTTGCCTTTTGGAAAACAATCATACTGAACTTGACGGTGTGCTTTGATCTATATATATAAAAAGAGAGTGGTCGTGCAACGGGGGAAATAGACTCGAAAACTACATGTCCCACACACACGAAAATCGCCAGGCCACTAATCCATACTCCAAGGTCCCTACACGGCCCACAAAAACACCCCGAAACACAACGCAACCCCCCAACCCCCCCCGTGCCACAACATTAGCACGCCTGCGCGAACGGCCGCGGTCGCGGCGGCGATGCCCCGCCCCTCCTCCAACGCACACTCCCACCCCGCATCCCCTTGGCCCCGCCCCTCCTCCTCCAACGCTCCCTTCCACCCCACCCCCAAGGGCAGGGAGGTGGCGAGAAAGGACGAACAGGCAACAGACATGAAAGAGGCAGGCAAGCTTACCAGACACATAATAATAATTACACCCATAATAAATATCTCCAACATTACAACTCCTACACAAAAAAACACAAACACACACATATACACACACACATATACCCACACATATATACACATAAACATATATACACATATATACTCACACATGTGCATACACAAACACGCACATATAAACACATACATATATATACACACACATATATACACATATACATACACACACATATATACACATATACATACACACACACACATATATACACATATAAACACATCTATATATATAAAAGGAGAATGGCCATGCAACGGGACGAATGGACAGGAAAACTACATGCCCCCGAGGCACAAAAACCACCCAACACATTACCACCTACCACGAGGTACCTAGATGGCACAAAAATTCCGCCCTAGGTACCTCGCAAGACCCTCAAACTACACCCCCAAAACTGCAGCCATAGACCACAATGTTGCGGCGCTCACTCCAATGCAATTCCCTCCTTCCCCACCTCCTTCTCCACCTACCAACCACGACCCGGCCCCGTGCCACCGCCACCGTGCCCACCTCCACCGCAACATTCACAACCTCCTTCGCTGCCTCCACGCGGCTCCCGGACCCCACCAGCACGGCCCCCGCCATGCCCACCTCCTCCGCCGCTTCCACGCCGCTTCCCACATGCTACGCAACACCCACATCGCGGGAGGAGGCGTCCGCGGCGGCGGCCGCACGACCCTCCACCAGGAGAGGCAGCGAAACAGCGAGGGAGAACGGCGCGCCCACGGGACTACAATTCCCAGAGGCTCCGCGCGGCACAACCGGAAGGAGGGCGGAGACAAGGCCGGAAATAGGCCAGAGTGGCCACGCGGGGCATACTGGGAGCTGTAGTCCCCAGACCCGCCCCGCCTCCTCCGCCATCTCCAAGCCCCTTCCGGCCCAGGGGTAGGCGACCGCCGCCATGCCCGCTTCGTCCACCCCCTCTGCCACCTCCTCCCGTCCTCCCAGCTGCTTCGCACTGCCCACCACCACCACCACCGCCAGAGACAGAGAGAGAGGCACGGAGCGAAAGGTACGAAGAATCAACGAGAGAGAGAGACAGATAAAGACCGAGGCAGAAAGGCTGATAGAGGGAGAAAGAGGGAGATAAAGAGAGAGAGAGAGAGAGAGAGAGAGAGAGAGAGAAGAAAGAAAGAAACAGAGACAGGGAGAGAATGATACAGAGACAATGATACAGAAAGAGAGACACAGAGAGAAAGAGTGATAGACAGAGAATTATAGAGAGAGCATGATAGAGATAGAAAGAGAGAGAGAGAGAGGGAATGATAGAAAGAGAAAGAAAGAGTGATAGAGAATGATACAGAGAGAGAGAGTGAGAGTGATAGAGAGAATGAAAGACATACCGTAGAAACACAGAGAGAAAGACTGCTACAGATTGATAGAGAGACAAAGACAGGGACAGAGAGAGAGACACACAGACAGAAAATGATAGACACAGAGAGAGAGAGAAAAGAGAGAGACAGAGAAATAGTGAGAGAGAAACAATGGTAACGATAAAAAGAGAGATAGACAGAAACAGATAGATAGATAGAGAACAATACAGAAAAAAAAACATTGGGCGCAGCAACGCGCGCCGGGGAAAGCTAGTACACATATATAAACATATGCATACACACAAAAACACACACATACACATATATACACACACATACATACACACAAAAATAAACACACATACACACACATATGTACACACAAACATACGCAAATACACACACACACACAACACATACTCACATCATTTCCAACCCTTACATACCCAAACTTCCTCACATCTCCTAAATAGGACACAGCAACACGTGCTGGGTTCAGCTAGTAATCTATATATATAAAAATGGTCCTGTCGTCTTGAGTACCTTAAAAACAAAAAAACGACGGGGGCAATGCCCACCAAATTTGGCAGCAAAACGTCTCACAACGCAAGGTGTGACCAACACCTTGTCTGGCCACCATTGGTGTTTGTTTATGCATGTGTGTGTGTGTGTGTCTTGCAGTGCTTGAAAGCGGCAGAGCTGATTGGCGTCTTTGTCAGCCCAGCGGTGTCTCTGAAGTTAATCCTGTCTGACCTGGAGAAAACACCCGCGCCTTCCTATCTCATGATCCTCGCAGCTGTGATCCGCGGCTCCCCGAGGAAGGTCTTGCAGCCTCATTTGGCGTACCTGGCCAGCAGGCTCTCCCAGCCGGAAATCAGCCAGCGCACCGAAGAGGTAAAGAGAACGCAAAATACGCTTTACCACCAAACACTCCCCACTCCCTTCTGTATCTTACTTAAAGCCAATCCTAATGCTTCATCTAGGCCAGTGGTTCCCAAAGTAGGTGGTACCGCCCCCTGGTGGGTGGTGGGACGATCCAAGGGGGCGCTGGGAGGCTCAGGAGAATTGGGGGGACGGTGAGCCCCTGTAAGGGGGGCGGTGGCGTGAGCCAGGCGACAGGCTCCCCGCAGGGCCCGCCCCCTGCCTCGGAGGGAAGCGCAAACTTGGGCCCTCCAGGTGGTTTGGACTGCAACTCCCACCATTCCTAATCACCTCAAGTCCCTTCCAAAGCCCTCCAGTATTTTCTGTTGGTCATGGGTGTTTGTGTGCCAAGTTTGGCTCAAATCCATTGTTGGTGGAGTTCAAAATGCTCTTTGATTGTAGGCGAACTATAAATCCCAGCAGCTACAACTCCCAAATGATAAAATCAATCCCCCACAACTCCACCAGTGTTCAACTTTGGGTATACTGAGTATTTGTGCCAAATTTGGTCCAGATACAGGGTTGTTTGGGTTCAGAGTTCTCTCCAAATGTAGGTGAACTACATCTCCCCTAAATCACTGTGGAATCCTTCGAAGGTACTGCAAATCCCATAATCCGTTGTCCACACTCCCCCAAACATATTGTTTTCGTGATTGATCCCTATGCTTTAATTATGTTCAATTTGTAACAATGAACATACATCCTGAATATGAGATATTTGGATTAGAATTCGTAAGAGTAACAAAATTATTTATGAAGTAGCAACAAAAATATGGTTGGGGGGTCACCACAACATGAAGAACCTTATTTAGGGGTCACGACATTAGAAAGGTTGAGAACCACTGCGTTAATACATATATCACTCTGTTTAATTGCTATTAAATTTTAAAAAATAATTTCTAGGGGGCGGTGAGTAAATTTTTTGTGGAAAGGGGGCGGTAGACCAAAAAAGTTTGGGAACCACTGGATTAGATGGTCTTTAGAGGTCCCTTCCAACACTATTACTATTATTATAATTAACTAGCTGTACCCGGCATGCGTTGCTGTGCCCTATTTAGGAGATGCGAGAAAGTCTGAGTATGTAAGGGCTGGAATTGATGTTACTTATGGTCTTGGTGGGGTCATGGCTGTGTCGTTGTGGGTTGTTCTGGTGGGTGGGATGTTGAAGTCCTGGGGAGTTGTCGGTGTGTGGTGTTGCTGGCATTCTGCAGAGCTTGTGGATATACAATGTTTTTTGTCTTTCCGTCTGCTTTGTTGATGTAGAGGTTGATGCTTGTGTGGGTGGGGTATTTTGGGTGTTTGTGTGTGTTTGTAGAGTATCAGTACAGTGTTGTGTTGTGTTATGGTTGGAGTATAGGTGGAGTTGGTTTTTGTTTGTGGTGGTGGTAGGTGTGTGTGCAGGGTCCTGTAAGGTTGGGGGGATGGGTTGTGATAGGAAGTTGTGTTGTGTTGTGTGGGTAGGAATTGCTGGAGTATTGTGCCTGGGACGTGTGTGTATTTGGAGGTGTGTGTGGTGGTGAGTAGTGAGTGCAGTCCTGGGTTTTGTGTTGGGGAAGTTGTCAGGTATTGTTGGGTGTATTTTGTGTGTGTTGTGGTGACATAGTTGTCTCAGTCTTGCTGTGTGCTGCTTGTGATGTGGAGGGGGTGTTGCTTTTGCCAGTGGTGTTTGTTGTGAATTTTGGTTGGGGTGGGTTGCAGGATTGTTGGGTTTTTTTTGTGGGTTTTGCAAGTTTGTGTTATTTTGGCGGTATGTGTTTGTCAGTGGTGCCTGTGTCCCTAGTGCCCTATTTGTGTTAGTGTTGTGTCCTCCTGGTAGTTGTTATGTCCTCCTGTGTTAGTTGGTTGTACTGTGTAGGTTTCTGTGTAGCAGTGGTGTGTATGCGTTGTGTGTGTTGTGTGTCTCTAAGATCAGGCACTGTACCCGAGGACTGGAGGGAGGCAAATGTAACTCCGATCTTCAAGAAAGGATCCAGGGGTGATCCAGGAAATTATAGGCCAGTTAGTCTAACCTCAGTTCCAGGCAAAGTGATGGAAACCATTATTAAAGAAAATATTACTAGGCACATAGAAGAACAGGCATTGCTGAAAGAAAATCAACATGGTTTCTGCAAAGGCAAATCATGTCTTACTAACTTGTTAGAATTCTTTGAGGGTGTAAATAAACACATAGATAAAGGGGACCCAGTCGATATTGTTTACCTTGACTTTCAAAAGGCTTTTGACCAAGTCCCTCGCCAAAGGCTCCTAAACAAGCTCTTCAGCCATGGAATCAGGGGACAGGTCTTGTCCTGGATCGGAACCTGGCTAAACTGTAGGAAAGAAAGGGTGGTAATGAACGGACACTTCTCTGGGTGGAAAGAGGTGAGAAGTGGCGTACCCAAGGTTCAGTTTTGGGTCCGCTACTTTTCCATTTATTCATTAATGACCTGGATGTCGGAGTAAAGTCCGAGGTAGCAAAGTTTGCAGACGACACTAAATTGTTCAGGGTAGTTAAAAATGAAACTGACTGTAAAGAGCTCCAGAAAGATCTCTCGAAATTGAGTGAATGGGCAACAAAGTGGCAAATGCATTTTAACCTAAACAAGTGTAAAGTCATGCACATCGGGCAAAGAACCCCAACCACACCTACCAATTGATGGGGTCAAAGCTTTCCGAGACAAACCAGGAAAGGGATCTTGGGGTCTTGGTGGACAGCTCAATGAAGATGTCAACCCAGTGCGCAGCAGCAGTAAAAAAAGCAAATTCTATGCTTGGCATGATCAGGAAGGGAATCGAAAATAGGTCGTCAAATGTTGTATTGCCTCTCTACAAATCGATGGTGAGGCCACATCTGGAGTACTGTGTACAATTCTGGTCTCCGCACCTCAAGAAGGATATAACGGAACTGGAAAAGGTACAGAAAAGGGCAACAAGAATGATCCAAGGGATGGAGCGGCTCCCTTATGAAACCAGGTTGCAACGCCTTGGTCTTTTCAGCCTTGAAAGACGGCGTCTAAGAGGTGACTTGATCGAAGTGTATAAAATCATGCATGGGATAGAAAAGGTGAATAAAGAAAAAAATATTTTCTCTGTCACACAACACTAGGACTAGGGGGCACTCCCTGAAGCTCCAAGGTAGGAAAGTTAGGACTAATAAAGGGAAATATTTCTTCACCCAGAGGGTCATTGGGTTATGGAACTCACTTCCAGAGGAGGTTGTGACAGCGGTCAGCCTGGACAGCTTCAAGGCAGGATTAGACAGATTCATGGATACCAAGGGAATCAGTAGTTACTGAAATGGACATCCAAGTGCCACCTCTGTGTTGATGGAGGCAGGCAGGATTTTCCCGGGTACTGGTTGTGGGGGGTCGGGAGCAGGTGAGGGTTTTGCCCTCCTTTCTGCTAGAGATCCCTGTGTACAACTAGTGGGCCACTGTGTGACACAGAATGCTGGACTAGATGGGCTGAGGCCCGATTCAGCATGGCTCTTCTTATGTTCTTATGTTCTTATGTGTGTTGTTGTTGTGGGTCTGAAGAGGTAGGTATCGCGAGTTGTGTAGCTGTCATGTTGTGAGTGTGGTGTTTGTAAAGTGGGTGTCTTTTGTTGTGGGTGTCTTTTGTCCTGTGAGTGGTATGTATGTGCTCTGCGCACATAGTTGTGTATCTTCTGCATATTGGCGTTGTGTGGTATTTTGTGCTGGCTTGGTCTTTTGGATTGTGTTTCTCGAGTGTGGGAACCTGCTCCCTCCTAGAGCTTGGCCTTGGCAGTTTAACCCACAAACACCAACTGGCTAAACTCAAATCACTCAGCATTCTAACCTAGCCTTGGCTGTCTCCGCCCACCGTTACTATGGGAACTCAGCCTCCCTACATTTTGTGTTGCCGGTGTCGGCCAATGGGATTGGCTGGCGGCCGCGGAGGACGCTGGGAAATGTAGGTTTTTTTGTATCGTTGTTTTGGGGGCCTTCTAGGTTTTTGGGGGGAAAGGTTTTTTTGCTAACCTTCTTTGCCTGAGGCCTATTTTTGTTGCCTTGGATGTCTCTGCCTTGGATGGTTTCTCTGTCTGTGGCAGTCGTTCGACGACGGGACCTCCTTTATATATATAGATTAATAATTTCTAGGGAGGCGCTGAGTAAAAAACTTTCTGGAAAGGGGGCAGTAGGCCAAAAAAGTTTGGGAACCAATGGTATAGACGTACACCGACAGAACAGAAGGAGGTTTTTGTGTCGTGCCACAGGGGGCGCTGTCGCTCCATCCTCTATAACAAAGAGGTGTGAGGACTTCCTCATTCCAGCATTTTCTGATCTTCTTTTTCTTTATGGCATTGTAAAACACCTCCCCTGCTTTTTAGCGGTACCTAATTTCTCTAATTACAGCTAAAGCTGCTTTTGAACTGCTTAGGTAAACAGTGGGCAGGGCTGACGGTTGGGTGCCCACGCCAACCCGGGGTTCGAACTTGCAACCTTTCGGTTGATAGATCTTTTAGCTGCTAATGATTTAACAGCTGTGCTAAACCTCCTGAATTATGGAGGTGTTGAGCAGGCATTGGCCGACTTTGGTCCTCCCTCCAGGTGTTTTGGACTTCAACTTCCATAATTCCTAACAGGAAGTTGAAATCCAAAACCTCCCTCCTGGCTTTGAAGGAGAAAGTGAAGACGTGGTTGTGGTTGTGGGACCAAGCCCCAGTGCAATAATGATCTCTCAGTGCAATAACAGATAATGGTTGGGCCCTGCTGCAGGAGAGACCCCGTGGCCTGAGTATTTGCCACCCAGCAGCCTCCAAGGAGAGAACATAAAATCACTGACCTGGAGGCCTGGGAGAGTTTTGTTGGGCCTGCTACAGGAGAGACCGAAGCAGTACCTATTGATCTACTCACCTTTGCATGTTTGCGAACTGCTAGGTTGGCAGAAGCTGGGCCTAACAGCGGGAGCTCAGCCCGCTCCCCAAATTCAAACTGCTGACCTTTTGGTCAGCAAGTTCAGCAGCTCAGCAGTTTAAACTGCTGCACCAACAGGGGTCCCAATAATAACAATAACAACAACAACTAGGACAGGTGGTCCCAGTGGTAATTGGCACCACAAACTTTTGGCCAGCAAGTTCAGCAGCTCAGCAGTTTAAACTGCTGCGCCAACAGGGGTCCCAATAATAACAATAACAACAACAACCAGGACAGGTGGTCCCAGTGGCAATTGGCACCACAAACTTTTGGTCAGCAAGTTCAGCAGATCAGCAGTTTAAACTGCTGCACCAACAGGGGTCCCAATAATAACAATAACAACAACAACCAGGACAGGTGGTCCCAGTGGCAATTGGCACCACAAACTTTTGGTCAGCAAGTTCAGCAGATCAGCAGTTTAAACTGCTGCACCAGCAGGGGTCCCAATAATAACAATAACAACAACCAGGACAGGTGGTCCCAGTGGCAATTGGCACCACAAACTTTTGGTCAGCAAGTTCAGCAGATCAGCAGTTTAAACTGCTGCACCAACAGGGGTCCCAATAATAACAATAACAACAACAACCAGGACAGGTGGTCCCAGTGGTGATGGGCACACTGGGTGCCATGCCAAAAGATCTCAGCCGACATTTGGAAACAGTAAACATTGACAAAATCACAATCTGTCAACTGTTGTCACATCCCTTGTTAGGATATTGAGGTGAGTGGAAGCGGGCTTTCCAAGGGCAAAGGTCCTTGTGCCCACCTGTTTCTGTTCCCCATTTGTTTATTCGAGGGAGCAGAACAGATCCTAGGAATGGTTTTAAAATGCCTCGTAAAAGCCTCACTTCCCCCCTCTGTGTGTGTGTGTGTGGCAGGTTTTGTACGTGATGCAACTGTTGTCCTGTGTGGAAGCCGTCGTTGAAGTGTGCCAAGAAGACTGCGGAGAAATCAGCCTCCAGCTCACCAAGGTCCTAATCACCATCATGGCCATACCACCCAATGTCGGACATTTGCATGTGAAGGTAATATGGACAGAACTGTCATGGGTTTCCATTTTCTGGTTTGGGTAATAAGGCTCCTGACCTGAGCTGACATCTGTATGATTTGCCTGAAAGGCCCAAACAGACCACAGTTTTGTCCGAAGCCTCTCCCAGTCTGACTGGAGTTGAATCTGGCTCTTTCTTGCACCCTCCTTCCTTGACAAGGGGTGCTGCGCATGCCCGGCAGCGGCCCCGGGGGCGGGACTTCCCTCCGCCGCCTCCTCCCACCCTTCTTCCTTGAGTCAAAAAATGTAGGTACCTCCTATGTGTGGAGAGGCTAATTCAACAAAATTTACGAGGCCATAAAAATGTCCAGGAAGTATGCAAAGAATGAGAAAGCGCCAGCTCCCCCTGGCGGCCAGAAGCTGGAATGTTAAATAGCCTCTGAGTGTCTGTCTATATATGTTGTGTGTCTATGGCAGGGGTGCTCACACTTTTTCAGCATGTGAGCTACCTATTAAACAACCAAGTCAAAAGGATCTACCTACTCACTACTCAGGGAGCCATAAAAGCAAAATATTTGGAAATGTATTTCAGTGAGAGCCATCTTCTTCTATCTATCTATCTATCTATATATAAAAGGAGAATGGTCATGCAACGGGATGAATGGACAGGAAAACTACACGCCCCCGAGGCACAAAAACCACCCAACACATTACCACCTACCACGAGGTACCTAGAGGGCACAAAAATTCCGCCCTAGGTACCTCGCAAGACCCTCAAACTACACCCCCAAAACTGCAGCCATAGACCACAATGTTGCGGCGCTCACTCCAATGCAATTCCCTCCTTCCCCCACTAGGGACAATGGTGCCGGCTCCCCCCAAAAAACCGCAACCCCTCTCCCTCCGTCCCAGGTGCCATCACCACCTCCTTCTCCACCTACCAACCACGACCCGGCCCCGTGCCACCGTGCCCACCTCCACCGCAACATTCACAACCTCCTTCGCTGCCTCCACGCGGCTCCCGGACCCCACCAGCACGGCCCCCGCCATGCCCACCTCCTCCGCCGCTTCCCGCATGCTACGCAACACCCACATCGCGGGAGGAGGCGGCCGCGCCGCCGCCCGCACAACCCTCCACCAGGAGAGGCAGCGAAACAGCGAGGGAGAACGGCGCGGCCACGGGACTACAATTCCCAGAGGCTCCGCGCGGCACAACCGGAAGGAGGGCGGAGACAAGGCCGGAAATAGGCCAGAGTGGCCGCGCGGGGCATACTGGGAGCTGTAGTCCCCAGACCCGCCCCGCCTCCTCCGCCATCTCCAAGCCCCTTCCGGCCCAGGGGCAGGCGACCGCCGCCATGCCCGCTTCGTCCACCCCCTCTGCCACCTCCTCCCGTCCTCCCAGCTGCTTCGCACTGCCCACCACCACCGCCAGAGACAGAGAGAGAGGCACGGAGCGAAAGGTACGAAGAATCAACGAGAGAGAGAGAGAGACAGATAAAGACCGAGGCAGAAAGGCTGATAGAGAGAGAAAGAGGGAGATAAAGAGAGAGAGAGAGAGAGAAACAGAGACAGGGAGAGAATGATACAGAGACAATGATACAGAAAGAGAGACACAGAGAGAAAGAGTGATAGACAGAGAATGATACAGAGAGCATGATAGAGATAGAAAGAGAGAATGATAGAAAGAGAAAGAAAGAGTGATAGAGAGAGAATGATACAGAGAGAGAGAGAGTGATAGAGAATGAAAGACATAGAAACGCAGAAAGACTGCTACAGATTGATAGAGAGACAAAAACAGGGACAGAGAGAGAGACACACAGACAGAAAATGATAGACACAGAGAGAGAGAGAGAGAGAGAAAAGAGAGACAGAAATAGTGAGAGAGAAACAATGATAACGATAAAAAGAGAGATAGACAGAAACAGATAGATAGAGAACGATACAGGGAAAAAAAACATTGGGCGCAGCAACGCGCGCCGGGGACAGCTAGTATAATATATTTTAAGACTGAATTCAACTAAATGTGAGTATAGTAAGTCCCTCAATCTATTATGTAAAGGAGGTCCCGTCATGGAACGACCGTCCTAGGCAGAGAAACCTTACAAGGCAGAGACACCAAACTTGGTGACAGAAATAGGCCTCAGGCAAGGTAGGTTTTTAGCAAATAAACGCCCCCCCCCAAAAAAACCTAGAAGGCCCCCAAAACAACGATACAAAAAACCCTACATTTCCCAGCGTCCTCTGCGGCCGCCAGCCAATCTCCCAGCCTCCACATTCTGACAACATGATTGGTTGCCAGTGAGGGAGTATTTGCATAACGCCTCTATTGGCCAGCCAACATGAACATTCAGACCCTATGAACTGTCAAGAGGAGGATAAGGCAAAGGCCTGAGGCAGTTGCCAACACGAACACCCAATTCACTTCCCACAGAAAATTTAAACCCCTACAAATCACAGACCACGCCCAAAATTGACAGTAAGGCTTCATTAACTTAATTTCCCTGACTAGGCCTCACTTAATGGGATGCTGTTTATGCTCTGAATTGACAGTAAGGCTTCATTAACTTAATTTCCCTGACTAGGCCTCACTTAATGGGATGCTGTTTATGCTCGAATTGACAGTAAGGCTTCATTAACTTGATTTCCTGACTAGGCCTCACTTAATGGGATGCTATTTATGCTCGAATTGACAGTACGGCTTCATTAACTTGATTTTCCCGACTAGGCCTCAGCTCATGGGACATTGTGTATGGCCTGAATTGACAGTAAGGCTTCATTAACTTGATTTCCCTGACTAGGCCTCACTTAATGGGATGCTATTTATGCTCCGAATTGACAGTAAGGCTTCATTAACTTGATTTTCCCGACTAGGCCTCAGCTCATGGGACATTGTGTATGGCCTGAATTGACAGTAAGGCTTCATTAACTTGATTTCCCTGACTAGGCCTCACTTAATGGGATGCTGTTTATGCTCCGAATTGACAGTAAGGCTTCATTAACTTGATTTCCCTGACTAGGCCTCACTTAATGGGATGCTGTTTATGCTCGAATTGACAGTAAGGCTTCATTAACTTGATTCTCCTGACTAGGCCTCAGGTCATGGGACATTGTGTATGGCCTGAATTGACAGTAAGGCTTCATTAACTTGATTTTCCTGACTAGGCCTCAGCTCATGGGACATTGTGTATGGCCTGAATTTACAGTAACCTACCTTGGCACACAGAGCCCCTATGACCCACGCTACATTCTACTGCAGTTTGGAGGAGGGTGGACCATGGTTGATGGGATTTGATGTACCTCCATGGATTATGGGATTTGTAGTACTTTCAAACCCTTCATTCCCCACAGACCACTGTGGCCCAGAACCAAGACCGATAAAGACCCAACTTGGCACACAATGCCCCCACGACCCACACTCCATCCAGCTGCAGTTCAGAGGAGGGCGCACCATGGATGATGGGATTTCAAGTACCTCCACTCACTTCCAAAGTACCCCACCCACACAAGCATTAACCTCTACATCAACACAGCAGACGGCAATACAAAAACATTGTATATCCACAAGCTCTGCAGAACGCCAGCAACACCACACAACAACAACTCCCAGGACTTCAACATCCCACCCACCAGAACAACCCACAACGACACAGCCATGGCCCCAACAACACCATAACTAACATCAACTCCAACCCTTACATACTCAGACTTTCTTGCATCTCCTAAATAGGGCACAGCAACGTGTGCCGGGTACAGCTAGTTTATTCATAATAATAATGATGATAATAATATTCATTCAGCCTCTGCTGCTGCTACTACTACTACTAATAATAGTAACAACAACAATAGGTTCCCATATGGGGCCATAGTGACGCCGGTCATGCCGCCGCCACGCTGACTGGCCAGCGTTGGGAGCCTGCGGGGCGGGACTGAGCCTTCCTCCCGCCCTGCCCGCAATCTACCAGGACGCCCTACGCGATCTACTGGTAGATCAGCTTAGCTTTTGCACAGTTAAAGTTTGTGTGCCAGCTCCGCCCGTACCTTGAGAAGTCTGATTTGGCCACGGTAGTCCACACTCTGGTTACACTCCTTATAGACTACTGCAACGCTCTCTACGTAGGGTTGCCTTTGAAGACTGCTTAGAAGCTGCAATTAGTCCAACGCTCGGCAGCCAGGTTACTAACGGGAGCGGGGTACAGGGAGCGCAAAACTCCCCTGTTGTGCCAGCTCCACTGGCTGCCAATTAGCTTCCGAGCACAATTCAAAGTGCTGGTCTTAACCTACAAAAATCCAATACCGTTCCGGCCCAGTTTACCTGTCTGAATGGATTCTCCCCTACAAACCATCAAGGCTATTAAGATCTTCTGGTGGGGCCTGCTTCATTAACTTGATTTTCCCGACTAGGCCTCAGCTCATGGGACATTGTGTATGGCTTGAATTGACAGTAAGGCTTCATTAACTTGATTTCCCTGACTAGGCCTCAGCTCATGGGACATTGTGTATGGCCTGAATTTACAGTAACCTACCTTGGCACACAGAGCCCCTATGACCCACGCTACATTCTACTGCAGTTCAAAGTGCTGGTCTTAACCTACAAAATTCAAAGTGCTGGTCTTAACCTACAAAAATCCAATACGGTTCCGGCCCAGTTTACCTGTCTGAATGGATTCTCCCCTACGAACCATCAAGGCTATTAAGATCTTCTGGTGGGGCCTGCTCTCAGTCCCACCACTTTCGCAATCACGTCTGGTGGGGACGAGAGACAGGGCCTTCTCTGTGGTGGCCCCTCGGCTATGGAACTCTCTCCCGGTTGAGATCAGATCTGCCCTCTCCCTCCTGAGTTAGTGAAATCTTGGCTATGGAACGAAGCATTCCCAGAATAATGCCTGAGACTGGCAATAGACTCAAGGTATTGACCACATATGCGGACTGAACTGGACATGATCTTATCGTGGCGATTCGGCTTATTTGTAATTTTATTCTATATGTATTTTAATCTTTTGTGGCTGTGTGATGTTTTTAGATTGTGTCATTGCATCGAATCCTTGCTGTGAGACGCTCTGAGATGTCCCTCTGCGGAGGTGGAGAAGATCGTTAAATAAATGAATAAAAATATTTTCTCTGCCCCGACAGTTAGAGGAAACAATGACCACGTTGGCCAAAGTGCAGCATTTGTCAGGGATTGTCAGCCTCTACCAACAGCACATGGCCCAGCTGATGGAATGGGTGTCACTGACTCACAGTCGTTGGACCTGCTACTCCCCAGAGTTACTGCAGTTGGATGTCATTGCCACTCATTCAGGTATTTTATTTCGTATCAAAAGCATTGCATAAATTAGTGTCTATGTGTGTGTGTATATATATATATCTATTATATAAATGGGTTCACGTCATGTGATGTATACCTCAAACAAAGAAACCATACAACGCAGAAACACAATACTTGCCAACAGAAATAGGCCTCAAGCAAGGTACATTTGTAGCAAAGAAACTCCCCCCCCCCAAAACCTAAAAGGCCCCTAAAACAACGAGTAAAAATAAAACTACATTTACCAGCATCCTCCGGGGCAGCCAAAGACTCACCCAGCCTCTACATTCTGAACAACATGATTGGCTGCCAATAAGGGCGGATTTGCATAACTGCTGTAACCATGGGACCAGGCGTTTGCACCCCAGCACTAAGCAGCATGTTAGATGGGAATTTTAATGGAAATGGATGAAGAGGGTCAATGTTTTATGGATTGAATATTGTTTTAACTTGGAATGACTGTGTATGTTGTTGAGGGAACTGCATTTTAATGTGTTTTTAATATATCTTAATTGTTGTGGGGTTTTGGGGTTTTTACTGTGATGATGTGGCATCGAATTGTGCCGTACTGTAAGCCGCTCTGAGTCCCCCTTCGGGGGTTGAGAAGAGCGGGGTAAAATCCTGAAATAAATAAATAGCAACGCTGGCAAGAGCCATCCAAGGCTAGGATAGAATGCTGAGAGATTTCAGTTGGTGTTTGAGGGTTAAACTGCCAAAACCAAACTCTGAGGGAGCAATTCTCCAGCAAATTCCTACCCACACAACACAACACAACTTCCAATCACAACCCATCCCACCAACCTTACGGGACCCCGTACACACAACACCTACAAACACCACAAACAAAAACCATTCCTTCCTTCCACACAGGCATAAACTGACCCAAAAGACAAGCCATGCCTTATAAAAATAACAGCATCGGACGACACACTCACAGCGCTACATACATCAAACAAAAAAGGGCAGAACAAACGCCAGAACAGAAACACACTGCGCGGCAGAGACACAGACAACAGGTCACTGCACGACGCACAGCTGAGAACCAAATGCAAAGAACTGCACGACAAGAAGAAGCGCGCAGCCAGGAACAACAAAGACGCAGAAATGCAACACAACAGCAGCGCGCAAGGAGCGCAGAAAAAACGACGTCGCAACACAGAAAAAAGCTCTGCAGAATGCCAGGAACACCACACACCGACAACTCCACAGGACTTCAACATCCCACCCACCAGATCAACCCACCACGACACTGCCATGACCCCACCAAGACCATAAGTAACATCAATTCCAACCCTTACATACTCAGACATTCTCGCATCTCCTAAATAGGGCACAGCAACGCGTGCCGGGTACAGCTACAGCTAGTGTGTGTGTGTGTGTGTGTGTGTGTGTATATATATATATATATATCTGTATATCTGTATCTGTATACCTTTATAAAACGGAATGTTTGTTTGTATGTATGTGTGTATGCAGAGGGCGGAAGGGCGGATATGTGGCAGCTATTTGCATAAAGTCCTTTGATTGGACAGCCTCGCCACTCCAAAATTCTAAGGCACCAGACAGAGGGCATTGATAGCCACTGATTAGCCAGCATCCCAGAATCCAGGCCTCTACATTCAAACAACAGGATTTCTTCCCACTGAGGGAAAAAATGCACCATCAACATTCCCTCCCCACTTGGCTCTGTGAAAACAAAATGGATTCCTGTATTCTCCTCCCCCTCAGCTTTTAGAAAATGGCTGCCTGCCATGCACCCTTTTAAAGTTACCAATAGCAGGCCATAACATTACAGGCCCCAAAATAGAGTTTAGGGCAGGATGGCCGACGAATGATGGGATTTGCATCCCAATTCACTTCCCAGAAAACATTGTAGCCCCTACAAACCCCCTTCTCCCAGATAGGCCCAAAAGAGGCATCCATCTTCCCTCTTCAACACAGTGTCAGAGAAAGGCAGCTTCTGACAGGATCTTTAGAACAGGCACGGTCACTCTACAAGGTAAGGCCCTACTTCACTCAAAAGACACAAGAGAAAACAATAAATACCTTTCTCTAATGCCTTTTAATGCTTATATAAATAATTCTGGCCCAAAGCCCCTCACCCAGCCTCATTGGACCTTACTGCTAATTCCATGCAGGCCTTTTCCATTTTTTTAACTCCTTTCTGTTTTACTTTCACAGGCCAGGGCGGATATGTGGCAGCCACTTTCACAGGCCACAGCGACCAGCGCGGGTGATGGACCTGCACCAAACTTGGTACACATAACCCCCCTATGACATGACCCACGGATTATGGGATTTGTAGTACTTTCCAACCCTTTGGTTCCCACAGACCACTGAGCCCACCAAAAAGGACCAATACAGACGGCACTCAGCACACACAGCCCCCATGACCCACTCTACGTCCTGGTGCAGTTCGGAGGAGGGTGGACCATGGATGATGGGACTTGAAGTGCCTCTACTCACTTCCCAAGTCCGCTGCAACCCTCATCCAATCACTGATCGAGACCAAACTTGGCACACATAACCCCCATGACTGCCTTCACGTCCTGGTGAGGTTTGGGGGAGGACTGACAATGGATGATGGGATTTGTAGTATTTTCGCACCCCTCTGTTCCCACAGACCACTGCGGCCCCCAACAAACACCGATAAACAACCACACTTGGCACACAGAGCCCCAGTGACCCACTCTACATCCTACTGAAGTTTGGAGGGGGACAGAACATGGATGATGGGTCTTGCAGTACCTTCCCTCACTTTCCAGGACTGCTACAAACCTAATCCTATGATTGATCAACACCAAACTTGCCACACAGAGCCCTCATGACCCACTCTACATCCTGGTGCGGTTTGGAGGCGGGTGCACCATGGATGATGGGACTTGAAGTACCTCTACTCACTTCCCAAGTCTGCTGCGACTCTCATCCAATTACTGATTGAGACCAAACTTGGCACACATAACCCCCATGACTGCCTTCACGTCCTGGGGAGGTTTGGGGGAGGACTGACAATGGATGATGGGATTTGTAGTATTTTCACACCCCTCTGTTCCCACATACAACTGCGGCCCCCAACAAACACCGAGAAAGTCCACACTTGGCACACAGAGCCCCAGTGACCCACTCTACATCCTATTGAAGTTTGGGGGGGGCAGAACATGGATGATGGGACTTGCAGTACCTTCCGTCACTTCCCAATCCTTCTACAAACCTAATCCAATGACTGATCAACACCAAATCTGGCACACAGAGCCCTCATGACCCACTCTACAGCCTGGTGCAGTTTTCTGTGAGACGGACCATGGATGATGGGACTTGAAGTACCTTCTCTCACTTCCGAAAAACAATGCATCCCTCATCCATTCACCAATACAGACCAAACTTAGCACACAGAGCCCCCATGACCCAATCTACACCCTACTGCAATTTGGGGGAGGCTGGACCACAGATGATGGGACTTGCAGTACCCTCAGTACTTTCATGATACCACTGCAGCTCCCAAGAATGATGGATCAAGACCAGACTTGGCACACAGAGCCCCCATGACCCACTCTACATCCTGCTGCACTTCTCAAATCACCCGGGCACCGCTGGGTCCCCAAGCTAGTTAGAAATAAAGCTTAATGGGGGGACGCCAAGAGGGGTGGTCGTTCTCACGAAGCTTTCCCTTGATTTGAGTCTACTGGGAGGAGGCTGGAAGCCATGCAGTGGGGGGGCTTTCACGGGGTTCAACCTCATTTCTCTCCCAAATGGCTGCAACTTGGGGAGGGGGACAATGCCAGCTAGCTTATAGAGCAGGGGTCGGGAACCTATGGCTCGGGAGCCAGGTGTGGCTCTTTTCATGATTGCATCTGGCTCTCCAGAGCAGCCCGGGCCTCGGTTTCCCAGCATGCAGCGGGGAGGAGTGATGCAAATGCGCCGCTACTGCCACTTCCACGTCGCCATCGCCGCCTCTTCCTCATCCCCTGCTGCTCTCGGGGCCTTGCGCCCTCTTCACCAGGGATGGCGGAGCCCGGCGGTGGTGCATCATCCTCATCTTCCTCTTCGTCGCCTGCCACGGGCCTCGGGGGAGGTGGGCCTGGCCCTGGCGTCGCGGACCCGGCCTCGCTGCCCCCGGGGGATGCCCAGCTCATTGCCCTCATCGTCGGGCAGCTCAGGAGCCGCGGCCCCTTCAACGCCTTCCGGAGGGACTGCCTCACTGACATCGGCACCTAAGTCCGCCTTGGCCCTCCTCTTCCTTCCTTCCTTCCTTCCTTCCTTCCTTCCTTCCTTCCTTCCTTCCTTCCTTTTCTATTCTTTTTCCTCTCTTTTTCTTTCATTCTTTTTCCTCCCTCTCTCCCTACCGTCTTTCCTCCCTCCCACTTTGTTCCTTCCTTCCTCTTCTATTCTTTCTTTCTCTCCTTCTTTTTCCTCCCTCTCTCCCTTCCTTCTTTCCTCCATTCTCCCTCTTCCTTCCTTTCTCCCCTTCACCCTTTCCTTCTCTCCTTCCTTTTCCCTCCCTCTCTCCCCTTCCTTCTTTCCTCCATTCTCCCTCTTCCTTCCTTTCTCCCCTTCACCCTTTCCTTCTCTCCTTCCTTTTCCCTCCCTCTCTCCCCTTCCTTCTTTCCTCCATTCTCCCTCTTCCTTCCTTTCTTTCTCCCCTTCACCCTTTCCTTCTCCTTCTCTCCTTCATTTCCCTCCCTCTCTCCCCTTCCTTCTTTCCTCCATTCTCCTCTTCCTTCCTTCCTCTTCCTTTCTTCTCCCCTTCACCCTTTCCTTCTCCTTCTCTCCTTCCTTTTCCCTCCCTCTCTCCCCTTCCTTCTTTCCTCCATTCTCCCTCTTCCTTCCTTCCTTCCTCTTCCTTTCTTCCTCCCCTTCACCCTTTCCTTCTCCTTCTCTCCTTCCTTTTCCCTCCCTCTCTCCCCTTCCTTCTTTCCTCCATTCTCCCTCCCTCTTCCATCCTTCCTTCCTTTTCCTTCCTTTCTCTCTCCCCTTCACCCTTTCCTTCTCCTTCCTTTTCCCTCCCTTTCTTCTTTCCTCCATTCTCCCTCCCCCTCCCTTCCTCCCTTCCTTTCTCCTCTTCACCCTTCTCCTTCTCTCCTTCCTTTTCCCTCCCTCTCTCCACTTCCTTCTTTCCTCCATTCCTTTTTTCCTCCATTCTCCCTCTTCCTTCCTTCCTCTTCTTTCCTTCCTTCCTTCCTCTTCCTTCCTTCCTTTCTCCCCTTCACCCTTCTCCTTCTCTCCTTCCTTTTCACTCCCTCTCTCCCCTTCCTTCTTTCCTCCATTCTCCCTCCCTCTTCCTTCCATCCGTCCTTCCTTCCTTCCTTCCTTCTTTCCTTCCTCTTCCTTTCTCCCCCTTCACCCTTTCCTTAGTCCTTCCTTTTCCCTCCCTCTTTCCCCTTCCTTCTTTCTTCCATTCTCCCTCTTCCTTCCTCTTCCTTCCTTCCTTTCTCCCCCTTCACCCTTTCCTTCTCCTTCTCTCCCCCTCTTTCTCTTCGTTCGTTCTTTCCTCTTCCATTCTTTTTCCCCAAGTCTTCCTTTCCTTCTCCTTCCTTTCTTTTCACTTCCCTCTCTCTCCCCTTCTTTCTTTTCTTGTTTTCCCTTCGTTATTTTACTTTTTCCTCACTCATTTCTTTCCCCAACCCTTTCTTTTCTTCCCTTCCCATTAACTTCTTTCTTTTCCCCTCCTTGTCTCTCTCCTGCTTTTCTTCCTTATCCATAGTTCGTTCTTCTTTTCTTTCTTCCTCTCCCCCTCCCTCCTTTATTTCATCTGTTGTTCTTTCTTTCTTTCCGCCTTCCTTCCTTCCGTCTTCTCTTCCTTCCCAGAGTCCTGAGCATGCCTTTTGCAGAGCCAGGTCTGACGCGTCCCCTCATTCTGCCGGGGGAATCATTTCCTCATCGTATGTACGTATAGACTCACATTTAGTTGAATTCAGTCTTAAAATATATGATATCTATTATATAAAGGGGTTCCTGTCATGTAACGACCGTCCCAAACAGAGAAACCTTACAATGCAGAGACACCAAACTTGCCAACAGAAATAGGCCTCAGACAAGGTACGTTTGTAGCAAAGAAACGTTCCCCCCCAAAACCTAAAAGGCCCCCAAAACAACGAGTAAAAAAAACTACATTTCCCAGCATCCTCCGGGGCTGCCAACGACTCTCCCAGCCTCTACATTCTGACAACATGATTGGCTGCCAATAAGGGCGGATTTGCATAACTCCTGTACTGGCCAGCCAACATGAACATTCCGACCCATAATAAACTGTCAGAGGAGGATAAGGCAAAGGGCTGAGGCACAAACACAAACACCCAATTCACTTCCCACAGAAAATTGACACCCCTACAAATCACAGACCACGCCCAAAATTGACAGTAAGGCTTCATTAACTTAATTTCCCTGACTAGGCCTCACTTAATGGAATGCTGTTTACGCTCTGAGTTGACAGTAAGGCTTCATTAACTTGCTGTTCCTGACTAGGCCTCAGCTCATGGGACATTGTGTATGGCCTGAATTTACAGTAACCTACCTTGGCACACAGAGGCCGGACCATGCATGATGGGACTTGAAGTACCACCATGGAAAATGGGATTTGTAGTACTTCAAAACCCATCATTCCCCACAGACCACTGTGGCCCAGAACCAAGACCAATAAAGACCCAGCTTGGCACACAATGCCCCCCATGACCCACACTCCATCCGACTGCAGTTCAGAGGAGGACACACCATGGATAATAGGATTTCAAGTACCTCCACTCACTTCCAAAGTACCCCACCCACACGAGCATCAACCTCTACATCAACACATCAGACGGAAAGACAAAAAACATTGTATATCCACAAGCTCTGCAGAACGCCAGCAACACCACACACCGACAACTCCCCAGGACTTCAACATCCCACCCACCAGAACAACCCACAACGACACAGCCATGACCCCACCAAGACCATAAGTAACATCAATTCC